>KN480317.1:0-26248 GCA_000787095.1 Periophthalmodon schlosseri
CACACACACACACACACACATATTAGTTGGAAATAGAAATCATCTGCAAAATGCATTACCTTGTTACTTTTCACCTAAGGCTGGGTGATACGGTTTTTCCAACCCACTCCTCCTATTGGTCAGTCTTCTTCTCTGTGTGTGAGTGTAGGTGGATTTAGCCAATCACAGTGAGCCATAAACTCTCAGAAGCAGAATATGGCTTTATTTTCCATTTAATGGCTGATTTTAAAAAAAGGTTGGGGTTTTTTTTGGCATATTGCCCAACCCTTTTTTAACCTTTGATAACTTGTCATCGAAACCATAACCTAACTATATATTAAGGTGTCTTTAACATTCCACTCTCCATTGTTGATATATTATACATCAAATCTAGTACCTAATTTAAGATACTAAATACAGCTATACTGAATTTTGTCAGTGACACTTAAAACCAGTTACTGCTAGCCAGTTCGGAAGAAAAACCAAAAAGTGGCTTAAATGTCAAAATGCATAATAACTTTGACAGATAGCACTATGTTTTTGCCTCCAGCTAGTCGTGTGGGAACCTGTCATTACTCATGAGAGAAATGCAGTTGTTGTGCTGGTATCTCATGTTTTGTCCATAATCGTGCAGTGTAAATGTAGTGGAGGGCTTTAGTACACTGTTCCTCACACACTCGGGGTGGGTGGATGTGTGTCTGTTAGCTTAGCACACTCTGCTCTCAGGCCATCTGGGTACAGCTGGGGCCAGAGCGGCAAGAATCACCCAAACTCACATGCACATACAAACTGGTTTTCAGTTTTATAGCCCTAATACCTGCTTTATTGACAGACAATCCACCATTACATGGTATTAAGTTTAGTTGGCACAGTGGTTAGACTATAGAGATCCGGTTCAAATGACCCAAATGTCAAAATCCTCGTCTTTGTTGCAAACGAAAAAAACCAATTAGCAACTTGTGTCAGAATGAGCCATAACTCAGGTAGACTGCCTCGTGAAGTCTTTATTGGTTTATGCGGAGGCTAACTGAAAATTCTAGTGTGTGAGAGCGGCCCCATGCTGAAGTTCTAGTTGTGTGAGCTAGAAACACCAAAATATGTACTGTAAAGGCCCTCATTTTAATTTCTACTTAAATACTGACTTATTTATTTTTTTATAAATCCCAGAAGGCAAACAAAAATAAAACAGATTTGTAACTACATAGTAACTTTATCTTCCTAACCTTAAGGAATGACATTTGGGTCAAAGGTCAAATAAGCAGGGACAAAAATTACATTCTCTTAGATTACATATTTTATATTTGATTACCTATTTTGATTTGGAAACATGGATTAAGTTTTAGCTTGAAGTTGCATCTTAAGATGTCCTTCATTTTGTGGAGTCATGAGGAA
The DNA here is from genome assembly GCA_000787095.1 of Periophthalmodon schlosseri. NCBI lineage: Eukaryota > Metazoa > Chordata > Actinopteri > Gobiiformes > Gobiidae > Periophthalmodon > Periophthalmodon schlosseri. Next base: position 1,372 of record KN480317.1, read on the forward strand.
GGTGAGCATGGCCTGCCTTAGTATGAGCTTTGCGGTGTAGGGATGATACTGAGGAGCAGGAGAATCTTCGTATTCCTACCACGCATGGGCAGCTGCCAGTTCTTATTCATTTACCCTACAGGCATTTCCTGTCGTTCGGCATGCTAGGCTAAATTGCTGCTAAGAGTGGGGGGAGGCGACAAAGGATACGTATACAGAGAGACGCTCAGTGAACATTAAAGGGGCATTTATTTAGCCAGGGCCTGTGCATGGTCACACAGTTACAGAGACAGACACCTCTTTCATATCCACATTCACATATAGGAACCCATGATAGACAGATTAAGAAAATTCTTTCTTTTTACTATTTTAATTACAGCGTTTAGAGACTATACAATTTATTCTTAAAGTGTCTATCAAACATTCCAGGCCAACTGGCCTGGAATGTTTGATAGAAACTTTAGTTTATTAGCTCACAGGGAGAGATGAGTTTTCTGTAAATCTTACACAGAGGAATCTTAGTGAATTGCGTTTGTCAATTTTCCAATTGAACTGACCACTCATATCTGCCCGCCTGCCGTGACGCATTGGTTTTTGCGAAGTGTCACAATGAATATTAGAAAAAATGAAATGTATTGTTAAATAAACAATAATAAAAACTAGGGATGGTCAATGTATTGGTGCTAATATCAGTACCGGTGATATCAGTTTTTTCCCCACAGATATTGGTATGTTTGATAAGGAAAAAATGGCTGATATTTAGCACCAATATTTCTGCTCAGTTGCTCCTAGTTTCCCTGTGCCCATGTGTCCCAGTTTGTCTTCAGTGCATCAGATATGTCCTTTTCTTACAGAATAGTAAGTACAAAGTAAAGAGCAAATATTGGATCCCATTCCTAATAAAAAATTGTAAACATTTGTGTTGGCTCTTATGTCTTTGAAACCTGAGGCTTTGCATATAAAATGTGTCTCTTATTTCATGTACCTACCTTCTTACTCCATGCCAGTCTCTTAATGACATCACACCCTCCCCTCCCACTTTACAGTTTGAGCATGCCTCTGCATACTGTTCCCATGCATTCCTGTCTCCAGATGCTCTGTATGAAAATCCTTTTGATGACGCTCCTCACTTAGAAATCACATCCTCTTCCTCGTTTCCCTGCTGCGGACTTCCTGCCTGTCTTCCTGTTCCAATGAGCATTATGCCATTTTGATAACTGCATGAGTGGAGCCAGAGATTGATATGATTTTTGATATTACTGTTATGACTTATTATGAAGGCAGCTGAGTCATGCACTGCTCACACGATTTTCAGCAAGCTTCAGAACGCTTATACTGTAGTTGTATTGCAGGGAATCAAGGAATTAAAAATAAATTCAGAAAGTGTAATGTAAATTTAGAAGAAAAATAGAAAACAATCCATTTTCTTCCGGATTAGCGGAAGAAAATGGATGGATGGAATAGAAAACAAAAGTGCCAAAATTATGTAATTTAGAGAGGATGCTTGTGAAAAAAAAAATCAATACCCAGATACTAGGCAAACGGTAAGGTAGTCCTGACCAAGCCTAGCGGCATTGAAGGATGCATCAAATGCAGAGGACACGTTTTCCTATGGGGACAATAAAGTGAACCTACCTACTCAGGGTTGGATACCAAAACTAGTATCGAAACTAGATGCTCATTTGGAAAGGTATCAATACTGAAAAACGTTATCAGGACAACATTTTAGAATGGTCTTTGTCTATATCAGAACAAGTGTATGACCACATTCTACTGTATTTATAAGAGTGTTTTTATTACACTATTAGGTAGAGTAGACCTCTGAAATGTTTGCATATTGCTTGCGTTTTAGTTTTTCCTATCAGCACTGTAACTCATTTTCTTTACATTTTATGCATACTGTAGCGCACATTTCCAGTCACAATACACACAAATGGTCAACCCGAGCTTGTCTTGTCATGTTAGATGTCAGTTTGGGATTGGGCAGTACTGTGAATGATAAAGCCTGCCTGACAGAGTGCTAGTCTTAGCAGAATCACCCACACTGCTGTTGCTTATGTGTGTGTGCGTGTGTATACGTGTGTGTGTGTGTGTGTGTGTGTGTGTGTGTGTGTGTGTGTGTGTGTGTGTGTGTGTGTGTGTGTGTGTGGGTGTGTGTGTGTTTTTTTTTGTGTGTGTGTGTGTGTGAGTTTGTGAGTTTGTGTGTGTTGGTAAGGTTGTCAGTTTATTGTATGTCTTTTGAAAATGCATCTCTTTTCTTCTCCCTAATCCTATTCAGGGATGAAGGAGAATGCACCAGCAAATGTATTGATCTGATGTTGACTCAAAAGCACAGTATCAGACCATGAGAGGAAGATTATAATTAAAGCACATATTACTTTAGGGCTGTGCAATTAATGTAATTTTATAGCTTATAGTTATGTTGTAATCAAAAATACAAACCTGGAGCAAAGGCACTTACAAATATGTCACAAAACATTACTAAAATATATATTAGGTCTATTAGTTTGACCGAATGGAAGTACTTCAGTGTATTCCTATCCTATTGCCAATTAAATAATATCATGCTAGATATGAGACCCATTGTTGCTATTCTCATAACACATATACATGACTCAATACAACCATATTCTCTATTCAGCAACGGTCTAGTTTCACATTGAATCACAAGAGCGATTTGGCTCTGATCTGAGTGCCTTTGTACTTTCCCCACATATTTCCAGCATATAGTACATTCATCCTGGCCTCATTCAGGGCCCTTAACCTTAACTATAGCGGCAGTGCTAGACCTGTATAGTGCCTGAATTGAATTGTCATAATTGATTTTGGACCAGTATTTACATTCCTTGGATGAGTCACAGGGCTTCCCTTTTTCATTGCTGTGCTGCCTGTTGAAATGTGTTGCTGTTGGCCTGTATTCTTAGGTTTAATCCCTTCTCCGTTCGGGGTGGATTTTCACAGTCATACTTTACATTTCATTCACATTTAGTCAGAATACCAGGAAACTCAAGCTACCACACTGCAGTTCATATGGTATATCGCAATCTTTGGGACTTGAGCTTATTCTGACAATGCACGATCAGCTGTTGGTCAGTAGATCAAAGGCTGCGGAGTGACTATGTATTTGTTCTGCTTTAGTCAGTTAAAACTTTTAATCTTAACACATTTCTAATTCATTGTGATCTGACTGGCACATTGTTTGGGGTGTGTCATTTGTTCCTGTGTAATAACTAATCTTTTGTTTGTAATTATAATTGCATGCTGACTTTACAATACATTACTCCTACCACAGTACAGATGTTCTTCCTCAGTACAACATGAAAGCTCTTTTATAACATCAAACTAAATTTCAATTGTTTAGGACAGAACAGAACAGCACTTCAGCACTACCACTACAGTATGTTGTTGTATAATCTAGCCTTTGTAATGTTTGTGAGTGTTTTATTTATAACCTCTTCTGAAAAAATGTTATTTAATGTATCTTTTTCAGTATTTGAGGGTAGTTAGTGGCGGTGCTAGTACTTTCCCTTCAACTAAATGCCTTGAGTAACCTTGCAAAGTGACCAAACTTCATAGTTGAAGAGGAAAAAAATAAGACATGCACTGTCAAGGAAAAGGCCACTATAAATACATCTGACATAAAATCTGCCCAATGCCACTGGTATTGGGCTTTCCTATTTGTCTAATTTATTCTAATCGAAACCCATGTATGAAAAAGAATTTGTAATTTCTAATTTGGATCAGGGCCTCATTTATCAAGCGTTTGCTCATGTGCTAAACGGCTAAGCACGCTAAAAGTGGAGCAAAAACCCGACGTAATTTCACACAGAGACGCTAAAGAAGACGTAGCGCAATTTTGCTCCTATGACGGAATGAATATGCAAAACGAGGCGATTCTGCAAAATCGGAGGCGGATGAAATGCAAATGAAGTTGTTTAGCGAGTGCTGCCAGGTTTATTACAGCTATGAGAGCAAAATCTGCGTGATAATATAGTATGCTGTAGAGACAGACAGACAAACTTTTTAGCACCGAATAACTGCTGCAATCTGTGTAACTACAGGACATTTGATAGTGATTTTAAATGATCCACAAGGACAGATGAGATAATAGCAACTTGTTTTCAAAGCAGCTTTAATAAAATATAAACTCTTTACCTGCAACACTTTGACCCTGACTCCCACGGATCTTCCAATGAACCAGAGTGTTCCACAGCAGCTGTCCATCAAACTGGGCTTTCACGCGTTTGTCCCATGTCCTAAAGCGGAGACTGCGGAGTCCCGTCACCGCGTGCAGGGTGAGGCGGGATGTGCGTCCCTGTCTCTGCACCGCTCCAATGGCACAGGCTTGCGCGTTTTTTACGCACATACTTCGGCGATCCGTTATCCCGCGAAAAGGAAAAGTTTTCACGGGTCCCTGTCAGACGCCCCTTAATCCAAACGTTAATTTGCAACAACATTTCAACAGTTCAGATGATAGCCCATAGGAGCAGTTTTAAGTCCAAAAAAGCTGTTTAAAATGCAAGATTCTGCGAAATGTCTAGATAACTTTGCGGTTTATAAAGTTTCAGAAACAGATTTTAAATATAATTCTAGGTCTTGTGGTCATTAGTTCCCACGTAGCTGATTATCCCGGAGCGAGCTTTCGAACTTTTACTATTCATTTTTTTTTTTTTTTTTTTTTTGACAGTATCTGTGAACTTAGTTTATTTTTTTTTTTTTTTTTTTTTTTTTGAGTCTATGAGAAAAATGAATGGGAAATTTATTTCCGGAACTGCGTGGTGGGCGGCCACTATTGAGCTTCACGCACTTCCCAATAGTAGCTCATATAGGCCTAATAAAAACATTTAAACGTTTTGCTTCATGATGATGATCCATATCTAGTTCTCGTACATGCTTGTGAATAGTGAGTACTTTAATATTGAGTCTTTATTGCATATTTGGAATCTGTTGACTGGCTACCTGACATACAGTTAGTATGTGTTCAGCCTGTTGCTTGTTGCATAGCCTGTAATTGTCCTGGGAATCGACAGCGCTGTGTAATAAATCACTGTGGTACACTGTGTTCTCTCCGGGACAGGCTCGGTGTGGTGCATGCAGAGAGTGCCCAACATGACGTCAGCACCAGAAACAACCAAGACAGAACCAAGGTTAAAATGACATTTCCTTAAGCACCATTACTATCTGCCACTTTAATGGTTACTCCGGTTTGTTTCTATCACCCACAGAGATAAGTTACATATGGAACTTCTCACTTCAAAGTCTGAAACACATAATATTATTTTGAATCTTACCTACTTTCAGCATACTTGTTTTTTCTAACATGTGTTTATTTGTATATTAACTGTGTATTGTAACTTACAGTATGTTTTAGCTTGGACACTCTTCACCTTTCAGAAATGTATGGGGTTGGCACAAAAAGTATACTGCACTTGTGCGATAGAAAGATAAACAGGACCAATTGTGTATAATACCTGAAATAATCCAACTTACTTACGCCCAGCAGGCCAGTGGTCTTCTGTAAAAGTCAAAACTGAGGATTTATTGCCATTAGTGAGAAAAGTAACTGTATAATAACACCTAATCCATCAAATCAATAAACGCATTTATTATATTTATAAAGAGTGATTCAGGCTTAGTAACAACTTAATTAATACTCTCACTCCTAACCCTAAGCCCTTAATGAATTAGTTAATAATAATATAACCGTGAGAAGAGTACGTCACTAATTTCACTTCTTTCTGCTGTTTTGTTTTTTGCAGTTTAAGACATGCTGTCAAACCAATCCAAATCACATGCATGCTCAAACCATTTAACAGTGTGTGGCATAGCATGATTCGCACATCCTTGAGAGAATTTGCCCTTGACCTTTTGACCCTATGTCAGCCTCTGCATGTATTATCATTGTATACATGCATCTGAGGGTGAGGTTAACTGTTTTCTTTCTCCCCTACTTAAAGTCATTCTTTTGTGCGGCACTAAAAAAAGTTTCTGCTTACTGCTATCAGGTACCCTATACAAATGTAGTCAATGAGTTCATACAATAGATACCATTTGGCCTGGATTTTAGCGGCAATATCACACCCGTACAATTCATCTCAGTGGATAGCCTGGAGTTTTAATGTCAGCTGTTGCTTGGAGCAGGGAGAGGGTTCGTGTTGGTTCCAGGGGGTTGTTGGGTTCACTGTGCCTCTGAAATCACAGCACTCACATGCCCAGAGTCCTGTCCTTGAACTGTGAAGGAATATGTTGCTAGGAAAAGTTTTTTTTTTAATCAGACTGACAGACTGCAATAGTTGAAGAGAGGCCAACTGAAAAAGAGCCAGGCAAGACCAAATTCAAGGGCCAAATGAGATGCTACTTTGTTTGAACTTGTAGTTTTAACCTCCAAAATTTCACTTGTAGAAACTAGGATACGATTGTTATTTTTGAGATTACATGTAAGAACACATTTGAGCAATATGAAAAACTACATTGAAATGTGAAGTTTCAATGTAGTTTCTGAAAGGAATTAAAGAGTTGAACATTGTGGTTATTTATCCAAGAGAGTGGATGACTTACAAAGAATTCTAACATGAATGCCTGAATATAGACTACAAAAACTCAACTGCCCCACAGAACAAGAGCTGTTTTCTATCAAGAGTTCCAGGCTCGTATCATACTTGTAAATACTTTCTGTGTTCAATTATAGCTAAAAAGGAAAGAAGGCAGAAAGAGCTCAGTAGACTGACGCAGGCCAGATAACTCAAGTCTGAATCATAGGAACACTATTTCCTCGTATCGTCTCTTCTCACCTCTCCCACTTCATTTCCACTTGTGCTAAAGCCACAATGGGACATTGTTACTTCCTATACGTCAACAATAGTCATTTGATTTTTTTTTTAATTCTATTCACATTAAGATTTTGTCTATGTTCCTGAGAATTGTCTAGCACTCAAATTTGCATGGCATTGTTCAAAACAACACAGGTTGATGGTTTGATCTTTACAATCCCTATTGTTACTGTGTCTATGAGCAAGACGCCTTTAGTGTCTCCACTGTCTGTATTCAGTGCATTGTGTCTGTTTATGAGGGAACAGAAAGATGGAGATAATTTGTATCTAACCCATGGTGTTTGCGTGCATGTCTCTTCATGATCAAGAAAACTAATCATATTCATATTAATATAACACAAATTCTTGAGTTATTCATTTACATCAAAGAGTGTTGTAGTATACACTGTAGTTTCATCATCTTGAATAAATAGATTTAACAATTTCTGACACAATTTATTCAAGTTTCCAGTACAACATTGTTTGATCTAATTCCTGTGCAGTTAATAGCTACCGTAGTTTTAGTTGTATTTTTTATATTGAGAAGATTGCTTTTGTATGATGCCTAATTAATTTTCTTCTTGCTTAACAGAATAAATATGATGCCTGAGAATATGATGCCTTACCTGGATAGTCGCCACATACCCACAGTTTTTCTTGACTTTTTTACCCTATGGCCGACCCACAGTAGTTCTTCACTGGCAAGCTTTATGTCTTCATACTACAACTAAAGCTGCCAGCTGAAGAACTGTTGTGGTCAGCTCTATACGTCTGCAGTGTCCCTCTGGCCTGTACGATTTGTCCACTCCTGACCCCAGCACAAAGACCCAGTTACGTGTACAGCTCGATCATGTGTTAGTCCTCACACCATGACACCTGCTGTATTATGTAACGAAAAGCATTGCATCATGGGACTTCAAATCATCAAGGAATGAGAGAAATGTTCGGAGCCATTGCATGTTTTCAGATGAGGTGTGATTAGCTGATGAGGAGCATTGAAGACTTTCACCTGATTGCATTATCACATGTTAAACGTGTTTAGGGGTGGGCGATATTGACAAAAATTTGTATCTCAGAATTTTTTGGGTTCTCATGGTAAAGATAATACATTTGCACTCCATTAGAAATGTAACTGTAAATGTCTAAGTTGAGTGTATTGAACAAAAAGTAAAATGTAATGAAAAGTAATGACTGCAGAAATGACCTTATGCTCTTGTTATGTTTTATTATAAACTTTTTACATCTTTTGACTATTATCATTAAGATAAAGTATATACTCTAAACACTAAAATTACATCCAGATAAATAACTCACTTATTTACTGTATGTAAATAAGTGCGTTATTTACATACAGGTAAATAAGTCACTCAACTCACTGGACAAAAGCTTTTTGTGAATACGTTTCACCACTCATCTAAGTAGTTTCTTTAGTTCTGACAGGGTTCTGGCCTGGGCCCCTAATGGGTCAGGAGTTAGATGACATGAAGGATCATGCAAAATATGACTCAGGCGAGAGTTGCTAGGATAGTTCAATGGACTAATAACAGATAGTCCTTACTGTAAACAACTAGGCTGTGATAGATTCAGTGTAGTTGGCTCCTCCATGCATATATAAAGTAGTGACTTAACAGAACCCTGTCAGAAATGAAGAAACTAATTGGATGAGTTTTATTCACTGCTAAAACGTTTGCCCAGTTGACAGAATTCGGTTTAACCATAGCATGATGTTTAATCAAAAAGTGATTCCAATGTCATACAGTCTACAGTTTGCACAGAGCTTATGTGTAAGTCCTGTATGAGAATGACATGCACCATAAACAGACATGTGGTGTGTGACCTGAGTGCTCATAAAGCAGACTTCAAGTACCCAGAGCAGGATACAGGCTCAAAGGTGTCTCTTTAAAAAGCTGCCAGTCAGAGCCTGACACAGGAAAGGAATGTTCCACGCCTGAACTAAACCAGATGCCTACGCTCCACCATATTGAGATCATGGATAAATCATGTGCTCCGGTATGGCCTCTATGTTGGCCTATGGATCACCTTGTGTCTGTCTGATCCTCAATCTGCTTATGTCTTGGCCCTCTGATCTTTGCTGTTCAGCCCATGTACTTGGCAGACCTGTGTTTCACCCTTCCACCTCCACGGCCGTCAGACCTGGAATTAGTCCACTCTCCCTCTTCTGTACTTCCCTTTGAGTAGCATTGTAGAACTGTCCATTCCCTGCATTATCAAGGTGCACAAAAGGGTCACATATAGGAGACCTTTACACATGCTCAGGACTTGGGCGAGTCTTAAGAAGCACCTGTAGTCTTTATAATGATAGTGTTTTTCTGCCGGTATGTGCACGTGTGTTCACTCTATGCGTTAGATTTTCTGGTCCAGATGTGGGGAGTACCCAGAGGGCCACTACCTGTGCCAGCTGCAAAGCCAGATGTTTAAAGCCAGAAGAGCAGCAAAGAGACACCACTTTCTTTTATGTTTGTTACATTCAAATATAGACTTAAATATATATATATGCTCTTAATTTTAAGTCAGAAGATACAGTTTCCTCAGTAGTAACAGGAGGCCTATAGTTGCCTGTGCCCTTTGGAGCGTGTAACAGTAGTCACCACCTCACAGCATGGAAAGGCATTAGGTGGCTGACTTTGACCCAGGCTGTTAGTAGATTATCTTTTACTGTTCAGGTCTATCCAGCTCTCTCAGAAGGTCAGACTGAATATCCCTGCCCTGTTTAAGTCAATCGCGCTTTGTATCTTATGTACAATCTAGGATCCTTATCGCTCCAGTCTGTCTGTTGTACTTTTAGGAACAGCCTGTAAAGTAAGCACTGATATAGAGAGGACAGTGCAGTGGTAAAGTCAATTTGTTTATTTAGTAACATGATATAAAATGGTAGAAGTAATGATAAATTCATCACATTATAGAATTTGTCATAGCATCAGATGGAGGGTAGGGTCTATATAACTCTATGGGTGATTCACTGTTTTTGGAACGTATCAAAATTTTAAATGTTCAAACTTATATTTTTGCCAGGGATTGAGTCCAAACTTGAGGAAGGTCAGAGGGACCGAAACGGTGTACTAATAAAAGTGAACCAAGAGTGAGACAGTGAGCGGGAGTCTTCTTAACCTTTCAGTCAAGGGATTGAGTCCAGAAATTTGCCATATTAATTTTGTATTTGAAGGTCCATTGAAATGCCAACAACTGTTAGTGTATAATGAAAAATCACTTTGGTTCATTTTTGCTTTGTGCAAATTTTTGTTCTGTGTGGATAGGACCAGTAAGTACCGACATATTATCCCAGGTCAAAACATTTTGATAGCTAAAAGGCAAATTATTTCATAGAAGTTTGATCTGCTCTGTAACATTAGTGGCATTTTTAACCCTCTGCCCCCTCTATCTCAACGGAGTTCCCTTATATTCCCCAGTCTCTTAGGTGGGAGCAGGGAGAGTCTCCAAGGCCAGCTCTGAAGAGGTTTACAAGCGCCTCCTAAATTCTTCCCTGTGGGTGAAATCATGTGAAAGCAGCTTAGGCAGATTATCCCTGCCTCGACAGCAGCTGGCACTCCCTCCTTCACAGTGCACCTGACTCAATGGTGTGTGACGTGGTGGACACATGCAGCGCCTTAGCACACTGCTCCAGCCTAAGCAGGACCTGTAGCCCAAGGGGACGTCCACACCTTGGCTTGCCTGTCATTCAGAGAGGCGTGACACTCTGCGTAGGACTAGTGTGAAGCATACCAGGGTGCTGTTAGAACAAACCAAAAGGAACTGGTACATTTTAGGGCTGTTCAATATATCGCAAATGAAATATTTTTCAAATTATGTCGCAATTATAGTTGGTGCAAATATCAAATTGTAAAGACTGTAATTATTTAGGTAATACAATGTTGGATGTTGGAAACAACAAAATATCCTGTTATTGAAAAGAAAGAAAAAACTGCCAGCCCTTTAGTTTTTAGACTTATACAAGCCGTTCAGATTTTCGCAATACTTATAAAATAAAATTAAATTAGACTTTTTTCCTAAAATCATGCAGCCTTTGTAGAGTACATTTACATATTAATGATGGCTGTTTTTCAGTAGTGGACCTTTACTAGCATATAATGAAAAAAATAATAATACTATGATTGATGTTGGATTAGTTTTCAGCAGCATATTTTATATGCTTGACCAATGATGGAATAATGAAAACTAGAGAAATCATCACCATGGTAACCAGGTAATTGACGTCCAGTTCCATCAGCCATGTGACTGTAAAATTCAGCTCCAAAGGTCATGCAAACTAATAGGGAGCTGCGCTTTTCATTACATGCTAACATACTGTAATTTTGCATAAAATATAGACCAGCTGTGAATTAACAGGGTGAATATTAATTTTCATAGTTCAATTAAACCAGCTGCAGACTGAGGCAGCTAGAGTTCCCTGCATGGACTTCAACACTACCACTGTTTGTCATCAGTAACATTTCTGGCTGTGTTTTACATTACTTTCTATTAGAATTTTACTCTTCTTCATCACACGATGACTGCCACAATTGCCGACAGCTGTATGCATAATCTGTAATTTTTATTATATCATCATTGGACTTGACCGGCAGGAGGATAAATCTAAACTGTGGTCCGTTTTTAACAGATACAGACATTTAAAAAGAAACATATTTATTTAGTGATATAGATGGCATGTGGCACTTGCGCCACACAATGAAATGATCACAGGTTCAATGGACAATGTATAGGGCCTTTCTGTGTAGAGTTTGTATGTTTTCCCTTGTCATGGGTAGGTTTCCTCCATCAATCCTATATGTATCATAGGCTAATACTCCAGCAAGGTACTCTCTAATGTACTCCTGACCAAGATCCTGGTTCAAGATCTAGAATGGGGTCTAGAACTGCTGCACTGTCACCAATACTGATGATGACCAAAACTATACATGTAGGCTTTTACTTTACTGTTGGTTTATAAAATTGGACATAATGGTGATGTAAATGCAGTATTGTAGACTAAGCTGAGATATTGACTACAAAGTGCCATTTTTAGACCCCTGGACCCTTTCCAAGTATAGTTTAATGAGGTCACAGGTGTAGTGTCATCTCAATGTGTGAATGCAATCCACACCCTTCACACCAAACTGATTGATTTAACATGACAGGAGTGTTTATGCAACTTCTGTGAGATTGAGACAGATTGAGAAGTTGCTTTTCTGCTTGTCAATGTCAGGTAAACCACTGAGCCGTGTGCTACAATTTTAGGGGTCACAACACAAGTCACTGTGGTTAATATCATACTGAATGGACAACATTTAAAAAGCATCCTTTCATTTGGGAAAAAATGGTCTTATGACATGTAGCAAATATTACAAAACAAAATCTTGATTGAAAATATCTGGGCTGAGATTTTTTGTTAATTGTATCGTGTAGTTTGGTCTTTCATTTGGGACAGTTTTTGAAATTGAACCCATGTCTCGTTGATACATTGCCATGATAAATGACCAATGAATCAAGCCACTTGTCCAAACAGTCAATAAATGTTTTCAGACCATTTGGTGATTTTCCATTCTGGAGCAGCCAAAAATCAGACATGTGTTGAGGCTTTTAAAAATGGCTTTTTTTATGAATAATTTGTTAGAAGGAAAAACAGAGATGCATTTGCTAGTATTTGGATAAACGATAATTGAGACGGCTTTTGTGGGCGGTGATTCCTGGTTTATTGAACAATCATGTTCCAAGGAGGAAGTGTAATTTGGAAGCACAACCATTAACACATTCTTAAGAAAATAAACACACAGACACACACACACACACATACACACACACACACACATTTTTAAGTACCTTGTGACAGAAACTGTGTAGTTGCCATCACTACAGTGCACTACCAAATCCACTGTGTGTTCTGGCTCGGATAGTTTTACACATTGCAGCTGGTACTTGGCCAGCACCATCTCCCAAAATAGCTTGTACTTCCACATAGGTGGGCTGAGAAGAGCTGGGAAGAAAGAGTGGAGATGGATGGGAGGGTCAGATGTGTAGACTTCCAATACAATGTTTGCTCCTGTCTATCTTCTCAGTGAAGGCTTATTATGTACTTCTTCACCAAGTCTGACAAGTTCCAACCGAATCCAAACACACGTTTAGTCCATGTCCGTTTCTCATCTGGCCCTTACGTAGACACATACTTGAAAACCCTATGCAGTTAGCTGAAAAGAGAGGCCCATACATGTCGAGGCAGCCAAAGAGGGAGAGCGCTTACCCAACACAGTTATAAATAACCATACGGCTTGCACCTTAAGACGGTTTTGTCTGGCTGGAGGGCGCTCGGAGTTCAATGTAACCTGACAACTTAATCCCTTGTAAGAGTGAGACCAAGTGAGACTAGTGAACATCTAGGATTTCCCAAGTTACTGTTGCTCATTAGCACCTAATAGAAATGCAAACACTGCAAAACGGTGTAGTACGTCGTGTACAATGTATATCATGGTGTACTTACAGATTCCAATTCTGGATTCTGGATTGGCTATTTCATTAGTACTAAATACAGTCATCCAAAAAAACTTCCGTAAAAAGTTGGTTTAAAACTACCATCTGTAATTAGATTGGCCGACCCGCCTTTGTTGTAGTCTCACATATCACCACTAGATGCTATTTACATTTCTGAAGTCTGAAAGTGTGCCAGCTTTGGCCTGACTGAGAAGGTGAGCCTGAACAAAGGCCAGGTGAGGAGAAGGTGGAGGGGGGAACAGGTTTCACATCTGCCATCTACTGGTGAAAAAAAATCAAATAAACTTGCAGATGGTAGCCTTAAAGTTGTCAGAAATTGTTGCAGTAGATACTGCACAAATTCATGTAGAGCCTTCATGTAGTGTGATAAAATCTTTTGAATAGAACATGTAGTATTAGTACTGTAAGTGACTATTCTTACTATGAACGACTTAAAGTATGTCATTTTTCTGATGGAAGATCCACCACAAGTTTGTCTCTATGGAGATGTTTCATCTGACCTGTTTGCTTGGCCTGGTGGCAACACCTGCTTGTCCTTATGGAGATATGGGTCTTGGGTGGGGCACATTCTATCACATTCCACTTGAACAACATGTGAATGTCTTTGGACAGAGGGAAAGTACCCTGGGAAACCTATAGAAACACAGGAGGACATCCCAGTTCCTCTCAGGGAAATAGAAACTTAAGCAGTTATTTGTTTTCTTGATTTTATTAAAAATAAGAAAACAAAAATATGCATACATCTAATCTCCGGTCGCATAGTATAAGACTCAAACTTATGCTGCATTGTTGAACCTCAATACAACAGAAATTCAGTGAGTATACTTGCATGCATGTCACACATATTTGAGGAAATTGTGCGTGGTTGCAGATGGGGGCGTTGGCCAGAGGAGGCGCTGCATGTCCTTTGCACCACATGGTCCATATTAGCGCACCAGCCGTCGTTCTGCCACTGGGCCCACTCAAACGTCCCACTGTTCCTGCACTCTTCCCCGCTCAGGAAACACCGTCTCAAGTCGTTTTTTGTGAGTGGCTCGTCTCCCCTGGGACTGTTTGCGGGATATGGAAGTTCACTGAGTTTGTGTGCAGCCATGCGCACTGTGCCAGTGGACTGTGATACTGTAAAGCTGGGATCGATGCATTATTCACATAGTGTGGTTAGAGACTAGAGCAGCAGCACGCTCTCCTTTTAAAGACATATTGTAACCACAATGTTGCTTATATGGCTCCTGCATTTCACATGTTTTGGATCCTGGCAAGGGAGGTCCAAACTAGAAAGAAAATGTACTTCCTTATTAAATATTTCCTATGCAAAATTGACTGTTAGCAGGCAGACTGTTGTAGTAAAAGCAGTGTTCATATAAGATAGCCGTAAACAAGGGTTGGTACAGAGACAAGGGTTGTTGTCTCTGTGGGCAAAGCAGTTATGTTATGTGGTCAAATACCGAGGTTAGTTCAAGATTTTTAAACAAATTTTCCATTTCATTAACTTAACTTTTTACATTACAATCAAAACATACTATAACTACCTATTACATTACATTTATCATTTGCCCCTGATCCAATATGTCCCTTGTTATGTTTTCACTTCCTGCTCCTAAACAGGTAGACAAATAGCCTTAAGAGCATGCCAGGTTAAGTGCATTGAGGTCAGACGGGATGGCCGCCGAATAGCACCCATTTAATCCCTGGATGGACAATCCAGCAGCAGATTACAGTCATAGGCCCATGGGGAGAGCAGGAGCGTCCCATAGGCCAGCTCTGTGTTGGCTGCACTTCAATCACATTCAATATCCCACTTCCTCTGCTCATATCCTCACCGGCCCTGCATGATGAAAAGGTCAATACGCCATGATCACATGTCTGATCAGAACAGTCATGTGCGGAAATCTGGGTTCAAACTGCTAACAGATGGTAATGAAATACAGGCTGTTTCAAATTAATTATGTAGTCCCTGTCTAGGCCTATTTAATTGTATGAATGTGTTACAAGCGTTACATTTAACACTTTACTACTAAAGTTTCAAACTAAATTTTAGAAGAGTTAATAGTTTACTGTGTAACTTTTCTGGTTGAGGGTTTGATAATTGGTTGTCTCCATGGTGATGTTATTGGTTTCCCTGGAATGTCCCACAATGCAGCTTTAAACTGATCTACTTTGCATTTATTGAATTACATGTGTTTTATTGCTCAATATTACAGTGAAAAAGATTCAGTGTTGCTGCAAGTGGGGTCACCTCCCCACAGATCTGTTGGGTTTAAACTTTCTGTGCCTGGCTACATGATATTTTCCCTTGAACTGTGTCTCTGGAGTGAGAAATCTAATGCAGGAGTGAGCTGTTGGTGAAAGCAAACAATAAGATTAGGTGTGTTCATTCTCAGGGGGCGTTTAGGTCAATTAGCTCAATTAGCTCACGGTGCTAGCGCTGGAGGATTTGACTCGTCTGTGTAAGTGGCTCATCAGAGGTCTACTCCTGATGATGGCTGACATCCCCGACAATACACAGGCGCTTGGGAGTGGCACTGGTGTAGAGGCGCAGCTTATTATGAACAAACATTAAAAAAATTATGTACACAGCACATATAATTTCAAACATCACTAAAAGTCACTCAAAGAATGGTTGGATTAGTGGATTAGTGGATTAGGCAGTGGAAACATTAATTTCAGCACCAATGCTATTTTTTTAGATTCCAATTGCCGAGCGGTCACTCAACAGGTCATAGGCTATCGCTATTGTGTCTTCATGAACTTATCACCTCCACACCACATCCATGAGCAGCAGCTTTGGCTGAGAGATTCCATCTCTGACCCTGTGTTAGATAAGTGCATGGCCCTGTGCACTCTGTCCTGGCTGCTATGTGTTCTGGTATGTAGCTAAAGGTCGAGGCCAGGCACAAAGTGGGACAGCAGAGGCCCAATCAGGGGAGGAGCTCGGGCCAAAATGGAAAGAGAAATCGGTGGCTGCTATTGTGAAATTTAATCCAATGTAAAGATCTCTAAGCAGCCTGCTATGCTGCATTTACACTGAGGCTAAATACTATTCATATCATTATAGCTGTATTGTTGCCATAAGTAGGCCTATATATTTTGGGTGTTGGTAATGAAGAAAGTAAACAGGAAGAATTAAAAATTCACAGCATAATGAACAACAGTTGACACATAAGGAAAGCACTAAACTTAATTTAATTTGAGAGAAATTGGAGTTTCATAGTGGTTTGAGTGTTGCATAGGAACCCCATGGTTAGTAGTTTATTCTCAAAGAATGTATACTGCCATTGTGCCTTTGGGCAAGACACTTCACCCATAAGAACTATGAATGTGATGTGTAAGCGAGTAGTTGGAGAAGTGAAACTGGCAAATTGGCAGCCACACTTCCCAGGGCAGCTGTGGCCATCACTGACTATGAGGAGCGAATGATAAATGTTTGACAGCACTCTGACAACCTCAAAAAGGGCAATACAAATTGTGTTTAATTCACACTGTACAAGAGGTTCAGTAATCTTTGGTTCAGAGTTGTTTTCTAACTGACAGGCCATCCAGACTTGTGGAGAGAAAGCACGTCTTGGCACTCAGACAGTTATTTCAGTTGTTTCTTATGTAGCTGTTTGAGTTTATCAATATGGTTCTTAAGCAACTTGGTAATACTGTTGCGCAGTAATGTTTGTTCGTAAATGATGAGTAGATAGTCTCTTCCTTGTGCACAGATTACTGTAAGAGCTTCTTACCCTAACCTCATGAGTGTCATTCCAGAGAGTTTTGAGGCTGTCGCCTTACACACGCATGACTTCACCAAGTGCAGCCTGTTCCTGACAATTCTGCAAGTCAGGACAGCTACAGCTAAGCACACGCACATCCTACACACACTATGACAGTGTGCAGAGAGAGTAGTCCTGTGGTCCTCCAGTGGTTAGAGATCATACTGCAAGTCAAAAGTCCTCTCTGTCGCTGACCTCTGACCTTTTCGAGAAGGGCCAACTGCCAAATGTCTACATGCCAGAGTTTCACAGAACGATTAGAAGAGATTTTGATAGAGATCGTTAGTTACATCAAACTGGAATTGTTCATTGTCTGAGTGCAAAAAAGTTGATTAAATAAATAAGAAAGCAGTTTGTGGAGAGTCGAGTAAGGCAAAGAGTACATTCTAGTCAAGAAAGTATTCGATTAACTTTGAGCTCTGTTTGGTAATAGTTCAAAGTGTGCCAAAGGTTGTGCAACTTGGGATCAGGACATTTCATACTTATGAAACAAGGGTTGGGAATTTTGTCAAAACCAAAAGGTTAATTGCAAAATGTTGTGAATGTCTAACTTAGGAATAAAAAATACAGTAAGTTTGAGAAATCAAGCAAAAGTAAACTGCAATTTTACTGCTGATGCGTTACCAGGTGTGTGAGTGTGGAGGCCTTGAAGTTTATATGGCTGAGGACAGGTCGGCTTTGATTATCATTTAACTGTTTATGTACCTTCCTTAAGGGAAACACATTGTACATTGTACCAGGGACATGCACAGACATTTGAGGGGCAGGTGCTCAACCAAGAAAAAATGAACACTTAAAATGAACTTAAACGTTTTTATGAGAATTCAACTGATCTTTTCCGAGAAATGCGCAACGCATCAACGCAATATACTCACTATTGAATCTGCAGAGGTATTATTGCATTACCTGTTCTGCTCATAACATCATGAATAAAAGGCTGATTGTCCAAAAATAAAAATTGTCTACAAGCTTAGATTGTGTGGAACATCTTTGTGGACTCTAAACTGTTACTATAGTCTGATTTGGTGCTATGTGCTGTTAAGTTTAAGACATGTGGAGTCTGAAGCTGCGACAGGCAGACGCACATGTGCAAGAGGCAGCAGAGAGGAGAGGGAGAGAGGGGAGTGAAGCGACAGCGACATTCTTTTATTGTTGAGTGTTTAAAACAACTTTTACACATCTCCTCTCTTCATGAGGAAAATATTAAACCTAAAAAATATACTGACCACGAGGGCACTTAAGTCAAAGGTGCTTGAGCACCACCTGGGCCCTATCTGAGCATGACCCTGCACTGTGCCATCAAGATAGAGTTTAAAGACAAATTTCCATCGATCGTTCAATAAATGATAGATGAAAGATTTTGGTGGGGTCAGTATTTATCGTGAATACTTTTTCTTTGTACTGTAGTGGAGAACTTTTTGTTATTCTTTTGTACTTTGATTAGATCTGAACTGTAGAGGGTCAAATAAATATATTTTATTATTCATTACTATCAAACTAACTATTACTGATTCATTCAGCTATTTACCACAGCTCATGTTTTTTTTGTTTGTTTGTTTTTTTGCTTGTTTTTTTTTTTGTTTAGGGCAACTAAATTAATAAGGAGCTTGTTGACGAGGCAGGGCGGGATAGTACACACATTATGCTACAATGTGCATGTACGTGGTCATGGGTCTGTTTCTACATTTGAGAGTTTTGGTCAGGTAAGAAATAAAGAAAGCCAAAGCCTGTTTTAATATACAAATGGACATTACATAATCTGCTCTACTGAGATATGACTCCTGCCTATTGAGGAACAGTTAGCAGCTCCCCCTGTCTCATATAGCACACACATTAGCGCTCTAGTTTTTATACCTCTTTCTCCCTAACCCTAAGACCAGGCCTCATTCCCATAGCAGCAGCAGCAGCAGCAGCAGCAGCAGCATTAGCGCACAAAAAGTTTACACATTCATAAATATTATGTTATGTGCGTGTATTCTGTGCGTCATGGAAGAAAACCTCCCTCCATGTGTTATACATATGAATGAATGGCCTTTTGCACAGGGAATAGCTCCTCCCTAGAAAATCCATGACTGTACTTTCCCAAAATAGACTATGACTTGCTCAAAGTGGAACTAATGCATCAGCTATGGGTGTCCACGGACGCAACTGATAGGATAAAGAGGGGAGTGTTCTCAAAGATGTGTGAATGAAGGAGCTGGTACAGTAGACTGGTTTCCCATACATAGCTAACATGTGCTAATGCAGCCAGACAGCAGAACAGTGTTGTAGGTGTGTGTGACGCATGTTCTGTGAGTCACCGCAGAAGGAGGTACAGCAAAGCCCATTGTTACCACATTTAGGTTAATAACATTAAAACATATAAGTGGATTTAATACATGTTTTTTCTTACATATCTGTGGCTAAATTGAAAGAAAAATGATACATTAGGATGATGATGTAAAAGGCAGTCACTATGGCGACATAACCCTGTCAAGAGCCATAGACCCAAGAAGTTTTTTTTTACGTCTAAAAACTCAAAACTTTAGTAAATCAGGGAACGATTTGAATGATTTGACTGTTTACATGTAAATGTTTTGCTGCAGTAGTTGTTCATTATAAGGTGAACATGACAATTATATTTGTATCTAAAATTATTATAATAATTATTATTTATTATGTAAATAATTATTATTTAAATAATAAATACATACAATTAAATAGACCATCCCTTACAATATCCATTCATGTTTACATATTAACTAATGCAGGGCTATTTAAATTCATTTTCTTGAGGGCCAGATTTTTAGAAGGTCCATGGCCTCTGGGCCGGAGGTACACACAAACATTTTAACACAATTTGGGGTTGGTGAAAAGACTAGATCTGTTTCAATAATATATTCATACATTTATTCATACATAATTCTAACATTGTCAATACAGAGGAAGCACACAAATGGCCTCATACTCATTCAAGCTGTTGTTGAATACTATATTTGGATATTTTTCTCTCTGAATGAATGATATGTTTAACAGATCATCTGAAATTTCCTCTTCTGTTACAGGGTTATTCTGCCAACTCAAAATGATTGAGTTTTCTATTGTGTAATTCATGTGGAAATATGTGTTAACACTGGGTAATTTCTGAAGTAACAGCCCCTCAAAGTGCTTACAGATTCAACAGGAGCCATGCATTTCTCTCACACACGGTGCCCTGCAGATGGGAGACAGATGTTTAATAGACCAGGTCATAGAGTCCATACAGTAATTGTCTGCTCCACTGTTCCCCTGTATTGGGCGCATTGTTCAGATCACCACATCCACATAAATCCAGGAAATTTCCTCTGGAATGGAAACAATGTCCTTTGCGTATATGGGGCTGTTTGTGTTTCTAGCTCTCTCTCTCTCTCTGTCTGCCTCACGCAGTACCTCCATTCAACTCAACTACACACCAGAAATGCATTAGGAAGTGATAGGCTTACATTTTCCAGAGAATTGTAGTTTCATACTACATTAACAAAAGTAAATTTGTAGAAATTATACTTTTTACTGCATTAAAGCACCCCTAATTTCCAGGTTTACTGCAAATAAATGTCAACTTTAAACTATTTTAATTGGGCTTCTGAACTCTGTTTTATACGCTGTGTCTTCAGAAATGTCCATGCTCTTTTGAAAAGCCTAGATACTGAAAAACACTTTTATTATATGAGAATACTGTTGATTTGATGTGACCTTATTCTCATCTACAAATGCTTTTCATTTTTAGATGCTGCTGCTGGCAGCTACAATGACAACTGGCACAAAATCCAAACAAAGACATGCAGAAGTGTAATCTGATTATCCGTGCCTGAGATTATCCTAAGGTGAAAACATGCTTGTGTCATCTGCCTTCTTCATACAGGCCCAGTACCCTGCAGACAGCAGCACACACATATGCTTTGTGTTATAGACTGAGCTAAGATGTCGGACATGCAAGATGCATTGCTGCTGGGCTCTGAAGGCATCAGGAAGACTATTCTACATGGAGGAACCGGAGACATCCCCAAGTTCTACACAGGGACCAAGGTAAAGCAGGCCTAATGAGGCATACTACATTGTCAAAGCCTGACCTCGTCAGATCTCAGAAGCTAAGCAAGGCTGGGCCTGGTTAGTACTTGGAAGAGAGACCACCGGGAATACCAGGTGCTACAGTGAGGCGCCAGTGGCAAAAACTTAGATTGTGTCTTTAGGCAAGATACTTCACTCACAGCACCTAGTATGAAAGTGCTGCATGTGTGTGTGTGTGTGTGTGTCTATGTGTCTGTGTCCGTGAGTGTTGGTGGTGATCGGAGGGGCTGATGGCGCAGATTGGCAGCTTTGCTTCTGTCAGTCTGCCCCAGGGCAGCTGTGGCTACAGTAGTAGCTTACCACCACCAGGTATGGAATGAAGGAATAATGTACAAAACTGTAAAGTGATTTTGAGCATCTGGAAAAGCACTAAGACTAATTCATTATTGTTATTTTTTATTTATTTATACATGCAGCATGCAGCAATTATCAGTGCCCAGAAGATGGCAGCAGCCATCCAGGGCCAGAAATCAAATCAAATTAAGTAGCATACCTTGATGGAACATAGGGACTGCTGTTGCAAATTAGCACTGAAAACATACACTGTGACAATGGATTCATTTGAGAATGTTTATAATGTATTTTTATGTTGTCTGTCACTACCAAGTATCCAGTAAGTAATCAGAGTGGAAACGTCTAGATAAAACTGCATTATCATATATTTATTTTATTCATGTATCTAAAGTACTGGTGCCTGTTTCGTAGACTACATGTGTATGAAAATGCTATCAAGATGCATTTCCTGTGCTAATTAATAAGTCACTTGAGCATCGACTGAAAAGCAGTGTCCCTCGCTTTCCCCAGGTGACCTTTCACTTCAGGACTCAACTGTGTGATGACGAGCGGACGCTGATAGATGATAGTAAAGTGGTGGGGACGCCGATGGAGATAGTGATTGGAAACATGTTTAAGATGGACATCTGGGAGACGCTGTTGGCTTCTATGAGGGTCGGTGAGGTGGCCGAGTTCTGGTGCGACACAGTTGTAAGTGAGAAACTATAGGCCTATGTTATTATTTTTTCCCAATAGTGTCTGAAAGTGGTGTTATTATTCAACCTCAAAGATGTGATCACTGCCATCTGAAAGGGTTTTAAGCCATAAAATAATCTGATGCAGGTACCACTGTGTTTATAGCCTAGGCTAATTCGCAAAACACCAGTCCCCAGAAGGGCTTTTAAAACAGTTCAAATTTCACTAAAAAGCAGTGGTATTAGTAGAAAAAGCAGTACATCTCCCATAGAGTTACGTAGGCCTTCCATCTGAGATTAAGACCTCATCAAATTCTTGTACATGAACGCAACCTATTACTGATTAATATAAACTATAAACAGTAGTAAAGTAGGTATGTGAAGTTGTTTCTTTATATATTTGAAATGTTGAAATCACTTATGACAACTCTTTCCACAGTATTACTGACACTAATTCTAGGTTTCTACTACTGTTACTACTGTTCTGACCTAATTAACCTTAAGAGACTAGTCATGTCTTAAATAGTGTTGCGTTTTCAGTGGCAGATGGTGCAGGTACATTAATCTGCATCAGTCTCACTCCTGTGTAATCAGCTCTGAAACCTGCTGACTCAGCTCTCTTCCACCCTCTCCTCCTCTCTGTCTCCTCCTTTCCCTCCCCCTCTCTCTCTTTTCTCTCTCCTCTTTGATTAGATTTGATGGAGCTCAGAGTATTTATTCTGTTTTTTTTTTTTACATTGCGGCCACATATTCACAAAACGCATCACTTTTAGCCTTTCATCATTAGAGGGATTAACTTCTACTTTAGCCCTGACACAAAGACTGATGTGGCAATTACATAATACTGCAATGTAATTTAAGTAAGAAATGCTAAAATAGGCCTCCTATACATTATAACGACAAAACCACCAGACGATCGATCAGAAATAATGGTACATGTAGCTGTAACCAAGTCATGCAAACCTATTTTATGAATTAAACAAAGATATTTAATTTAGTATAGGCTGTCGCAGTTGTGAAGTCAATTTCAACAATTCAAGGCAGGACATACAGTTTGGATATAAGCAGCTATAGTTGTCGTGCTAATGCAATGCAGACCAGTACTTCTCAAACTTCTGATGGTACGCAAGGTCCTCTACCTTTCTAATATTTGCTAAATTTGTTGTATCCATTGTTTAGATCTGGTTTAGTCCTTGTTTAGACCTGGGATAGTCCTCTTATAGATCTGGTTTAAATCTGGTGATACTCAGAAAGCCAAATCGTAAGTGGTACTCGGTGTAAAACGAAATAACCACTGATGTAGATGATTCAGGAACCCACAACTGCTAATGTTATAAAGTTTAAAAATACTTCAGATTCAGATTATCCCTTTGCTGCCTTGTTTTCTCAGCACACTGGCATTTATCCACTTGTGGCCAAAAGTATGAGACGAATCGCAGAAGGCAAAGACCCGGTGGAGTGGCAGATGCACACATGTGGGATGGCCAACATGTTTGCTTACCACAGCCTTGGATACGAGGACCTGGATGAACTCATGAAGGAGCCCAAACCATTATACTTTGTTTTTGAGCTGATCAGGGTATGAAAACTCTATACATACTTTAGGGTGACCACCTCAAATGGAAGTAAAAGTGGGACAAGTTGGGTAATGCGGTGGGACACGGTGGAATGGACATGATGAATTTAAGAGTATAGATTCAAATCGTGTGGTTTTCAATGTTTATCCCTTAAACACAGAGTTTGGAATAGCAACAGATCATATCATATTGCACCACAGACAGACAGGGCCCACCAAAAGATTTTTTTTTTCGAGGAATCTTGTTTTTTGTGTAAGTCTCACTATTCATGAGGCATCTGTGAAAAAGAGGAATCTTCACTAAATACGTGGGGCGAGGGACAGGGGCCTAAATGGCTGTATGGGACAACCAAAAGGGACAGATGGTCACCCAAACTTCACTACATTTTTATGCATATTCCCATATTATAACTGAATGTGATATGTGTGTCTAACAGGTCCAGCAGCCAAACGAGTACAACAGGGAGTCATGGGCTTTGAATGATGAGGAGAGGTTGAAGGTGGTGCCGGTTTTACATGGCCAGGGCAATAAGCTCTATAAGCAGGGCCACTATCCAGAGGCAGCTCAGAAGTACAAAGAAGCCATCATCTGCCTAAAAAACGTACAGACCAAGGTACATACAAAAGAAAAAAAAAACCTTAATATGAAGTATCCTGTGATGTGTAATGAAGGTGTATTGCTGTAGGAGAAAGCATGGGAGGTTCCGTGGCTAAAGTTGGAGAAGATGTCCAACACGTTAACCCTGAACTACTGCCAGTGTCTGCTGCGCATGGAGGAGTACTATGAGGTCATCGAGCACACTAGTGACATCATTAACCAGCACCCGGGTACATCTGCAATAAACAAACTAATTATGTAGTCATGGGTTTTAGATTTGACATTTTGAAGACTTTTCACCATTCAAAAGATAAAATATTATGTTTTAAATTGTTAATTGTTATGACAACAGTCCTAATTTTTCACCATTCTGAAACCTGTGGCTAGACAGAGAGCAAATTAGAGTAAAATAGTAAAAAGTTTCACATTTTTAAAAAAGTATTAAGACAGTTATATCTAGAAATCATTACATGAGAAAAATGCATTAAGATAACCTTCAAAGTAATAAACAGTTAAAAGCATATTGTTAAAAGAGAGCTAATGTCAGAGTAAATAAGCCAGTCTAAAGAGATGACTTTTAAGTTTGGTTTTGAAGTGTGAGAGTG
>KN480317.1:36296-51684 GCA_000787095.1 Periophthalmodon schlosseri
AGCTTGCTCCACTCGGAGGCCTACTGCATTACCATTACAGAGTGATATATGATCGCAGCCCACGAGCATGAGAGTGTGTGTCCAGCCTCAGCACATTCTCAGCAGTGTGTGTGCGTATGTGTGTGTGTGTGTGTGTGTGTGTGTGTAGATTGATTTAGCACTGCGGTGTGGACTGCAGCACTGAGATTTAACCTGTCACTGTCTCAATCTGACCTTAACGTGTGCCTTTTGTCTTCTCTGCTCTTTTCTAGTGAAATGGAGGAAGTAGTACGGATCCAACAAGAGTGAAAAATGTTTTATATACGTACTTTTTTATACGTATATTGTAATAACCATCGCAAAAAACAACTCATCAAGCTACAGTTTAGCTTTGAATTATTTATATAAATCCTACGGGGATACATGCTTGCCAAAATTTATGACATTGTGATACTAATGAATATTGTGTGTTTATTAATATTAGTTTTTCTATTAGTATTTAATAGAAAAATAACGTATTTTTTGTTACTATGATTTACTATCACCATACGCAATAGCAAGGTTTCTTTATACTAGGCCTCATAATAATAAGCCTGGACTCTTGTCTTAAGCTCTTCCGTTTACCACTGCTTGTTTTGGGTTATGAATAATTTTAGTCTTAACTGCAGCAAACAAGCAAAAACATTCAGAGAAAATGAAATGCATGTGTTGAAATACAACAATATACCGTATGCTTGATAAAACAAGGAACCAAAACAGACGATACATGGAATGGAAAATGGTCTTCCTGTGTACAAGAGGACAACTCAACCTTTTTGAACATTTGGGACTCCAGTGGACTCCAGTGGACTTCCAACTTTGGACTGATGCAAATACTTATGGTCAAAACTTGTGCATTTACAATAACAAAAATACACACTATCTAACCTTGAGCTTTTTTAAATATGGATGTCAAGTGGTGCTGGGTGGCACTGAGTGAAAATGAGTGAGGAGGTAATGGGATGTGATGAATTTATAAATTCAGCTGCATGTTTGAATGTGACAGACATTTGTATTAATTCTAAAGGGGTCAGAAAGGCTAAAGGTTTGCACAGGGACTATAGTGTGACTTATTTGTGTAAATAATGTCAAGCTATAGATGAATGACTTCTCACAGACAGTGCATGATATAGCCCTCCTTTACCTGATGGAGTGACTGCTGCCTGTTCCATTTTCTTTTTATACTGTACTTTGTATATGATTCCTCATTCCACATAATGTAAGTCTGCCTTTTTGCATACAGTTATTACGTTGACTCAAGAAACAAGAAAAGATTCTTGTCAGTCACTGTTTTGCCATTTTTAATCTTACATGTGTTTTATTTGGGCATCTATGCAATGTGAACGCATGCTGGGTCAAACTTTCTTTTCTTTCTTTTTTTTGTAAATGAATCAACTCTACAGTTTCACTGTGTAACGTTAAGCATTTAAATTTTTACAATAATACAAGCACGACTGTCTGTATTCTAATTCACATTTAAATGAACTGCTGTAGCCTATTGGCAGTACCAGGCTTCTGCTAAAAGCACATGTTATCACTGTAAGTGTAAACCAATGTGAGCCATAAAAAATCACACTTGCATTCTATATTCTCTATTCTAATCATCTCCCCTTTATCATGATTAAACTATAGCCTATATATATTGTACTTTCATCATGTATTCAAGGGCTTACAGACACACATCAAAACTAAAATATTGTGTATATAGAATATTTACTTTGATGTCAACAACAAAAAATGGATCCCACTATTTTATAATGCATTAACATGTACGGTATTGGAAATATTAAGAAACACCAGCTCAATAAGGTTTGGCACTATTTAACTACGCAGCATATGAAAACTGTCACTGGCCAAGCATTTCCCTGTATTTACCCAGTTATCCCTGTACATATGACATCTTAAAACAGCAACATCCAAAGACTAAGCCATATATGTAATCTCAAACAATTAAAGACAAATCGGTGGTCAAAATCTTTAGCTCTTTTTTTTCTGCTTTGATTTTTTCTTCTCCCTCCTGAAACACTGTATGTCACTGATCTCATGTGTGCTGTACATTTGTGCATGTCTGGAATAAACATTGTCATGCAAAAGTCCCAGGTTCTGTTAATCTGAAAAATAAGTCAGAAAAGGTACTATATCAAAGTGTTGCATATGGGCTTTGTACACTAAGCATGAATCAGTTAACTGTAACATTAATCTCAATGTAAAGCTTTAGTGGCATTGTTTAAAATAGGACTGTTCCTATTAAAACTTAAACATGCAGGCTGCTTTTGAGCGGACTGTTATTTGTCATTGTCAACACAGCAGCTCTGCCGGTGAGCTATAATAAATGGGATTCAGGGCAATGTAGCAGCATTCGCCTGTGCAAATTGGTTTTATAACTAAAATGGAAAAACACCCAAATAAGCATAAACATTTTGATACTACAAAATGGATAATCTGTTTATAGAAATCAAAATGCATACAAATAGTGGCTTTTTACTTTAAATTAGGTTTCTTGTTTCTCCAAGTGAAATAAACATTTTTTTTCTCATTAACCTCGCAAAAAATGCCTATAAAAAAATAAAAACAACACACACATTTTCAGCTGCCCTTTCTCTTTTCTCAAGATACAGTCAGAGACAAAAAGGTCTAAGCACAAGAATGGCTTAGATAATGTATTTTGAAAAATAAACAGTATCTAGTGAGCGTCACACACAGTTATGAATAATTTATTAATTCACATTTTACATCCCACAATACATCCCCATTTCCCCAATTAAAAAGGTCCAGTCAACTGAAAATTCTTCCATCCAGTCCTGCTGTTCAGTCTCAGTCTCACAAACTGGTTAAAATCTAGTCTTATGTGTAGTTTTGTAGTTTTGGTCTCAAGTCTCACGTTGGCAGACCAACTATCAACCCCTACAAAGCTCAGCGGTTTATCCTGGTCAAATGTCCACATGTTTAGTCTCCAGGATTCTTCAAGAACTATGTAAAGTCCCTGTAGCGGTGCACAGTTAAACAGTCTCTGGTGTGATCGTCTCTCTTAGACTTCAGTGGAAAGCATAGAGCAGCAGGATGATGGTGCACACGCCGATGACAGAGCCCAGGATCAGAGAGTCCCGCCTCTTGCGCAGGTTGATTCGCTGGATGAGGTTGTTGATGGTCGGGAACCGGTCTGAGTTTCAAGGGTTAAGCAGTAACACACCCAGATCTTACACAGTTTACAATACCAGTTACAAAAAAGTTCTTTTAGCCTTTTGATCATTTCTGTGATTATACATCTTTCTTAGATTTTAAATCAACACACATGGGGTGTACAGTAATGAAAGGATACTAGCCAGGGTGTTGACCTTGCTCTGTATGGACTTCAGCACACCCCTCTGGGATGTCATGTTCTCCTTGGTTGCCATGGCAATACTGAAAGACATTTTGCCACAATCAGCAACACACAAAAGACACAAACACAATATACAGTTATGTTATGATTCAATATGAATTGGATTGGACTTCACATAAAGTCATTAGCTGTACAATCTTTGCTGTGGTTGGTTGTATAATTGTGTTATCAATACAATTCCTAATCCCACTGTGGGAAAAAACACTAATAATGACTAGAGCAGAAATAACTGCAAATAGAGTGAAACAACAACAGCACACACCAGTTCTTTCCCCATACAATTGTGTAGGTCATGACACTGTTATGGCTGATGATAATTATAAGCAGTAGTCCCCAGGGGTACACTTCCCACAGCTGTGCCTCAGTTGACATTGACTAAATAGTTTCAAAAGTGCAAACAGAAGTTAAACTAATACTAATGTGCAAGTACATAAGAATCAATATTATGACAATGTGGGGCGGGTAAAAGCAGCTCCTATAGATGTGTGCTCCGCTGCCCTGGTCCGGAGCGTATCATGTTCTCCTCTGTCAGGAAGACTACAGCACCATCAGCTGAGCCACGGCCAAGTGTTACATCGGAATGTATAAGCCACCCACAACAACCAAGTTATATTTAATGGATCTGTTCCAGTGGATTGTCTGCCACCAGCTTGTCTCCCACCAGCTTGTCTCCATGTGTTGTTTTGGTTTTTATCTGCATGGAGACAAACAGCTGTCACCACCAAGCCAAGTTACAGATCAAATCTGTGGAGAAGCATCCTTGCCCACTGTAAACTGAATGAATGTTTTCAAGGTAATTTTGAGCAATAAAACACCTGTAATTGAATAAATACAGGGTATGTAAATCAAATGCTATACCGTGGCACATTCCAAAACAAAGCAATATCGTTGCCATAGAGACAAGCAGGTGGCAGGCCATTCACCGAAGTTACATGTGCACCTTTAAGTGAAGACATTTTCCAAATATCCAGCCTTAATAACATTGACATGTTCTCATATTTCTGATTTCACTGTACTGTACTGCAGGATTCTTAAAACTACATGATTTGCTAGTACAAATATACAGAACACAGGGGTGAACGAACTTGAGTGGGCTTTACCTTATTGTGTCGTCTATCAGTCGCTCTGAACTAGAGAGGACAAAGAGAGGAAGAAATTGAGTTGTGAACTTGAGTACATTACACAATACAAGTTTTCATATGAGAGCACAAGCTCCAGAGACTGTCGCCACAGGAGGCTTCACAGGCCTCAGTTCTATAGAGATGATCTTACATTGGCCTCTTGAACAACAATGCTCCCAATTGTTTACTTTCCAATTAGTCTTTTCAAAGGTGTTGTATGCAGGCTAGTCAAACCAGATTTCAACCTATTTACTTCATAGCTAAGACACATTTGGGCAATGTTTTGAATCCTGACATACAGTACCATTAAAATAAGAATGACAAGCAAAAAAAATTTTAACTTTACATTAACAAAAGTAGAATTGTAAAAGTGCTAGAAGCTAGAAGAGTGACTAGTAAAGTGCAATATGCACATTCTGTCAAATATTATGAGAACTGAAGGTGAATTTGCACATTTCAAATCAGAATAAATGTTTTAACAAAATATTAACAAATCAAATGGATCACATAGGCCAAAGAATTGGAGCAAAAAGCTGGTTTTCTTCAGGTTATGCTTATGGTGCAGTATTGACCAAACAGTTCTCCAGGGAACAGGGGATTTCAGGACCATTCATCTTCATGTGTGTTATTTGCTTTGGTAATGACTTTAAACAGCCCTTTCAGGCTTCTTAAATGGTTACTAATGGGGGAGAATCTACAGTCATTTAAAGTCTAATGTAGAATGTGGAGACTTAACCAAAATAAATCGTGAGCTGTGAACTACAACAACTGAAGAGGAGTGAATGGAGTGTGAAAATAGATTTGCTAATTATACTAGTAATGAAAGCTGGAAGACAAGAGTAGTAAGAGAGGGGAGACAGTGGCTCAGGGGTTAGAGCAGTGGTCCCATAACCTGAAGGTCAGAGGATCAATTCCTGCTCAGACCACGTTATGTCGTTACTTCACCCACCTGGTCTAGTATGATGCTTGGAGGGGCCGATGGTGCAGAGTGGCAGCCTCACTTCTCAGTAGCTTACCACAGAGTGTGGAGTGAATAAATAAAGTACTGTAAAAGGGTTTTGGGTGTCCTGAGAGGCGCTACTTAAATCCAGAGCATTATTATTATTGGTAAACTCAAGTGTTGGAAATGTACTCAAAAAGTGGGAAGTGGGGTAGTTTTAAATATGAAAATATGTTCACGATATTTCATAATTGTTGTATATACAAACAGGAAAGTGCCAACAATAGAGTGGGACTCTCCCGTCCGCTCTGGTCAGTAATGCCTCAGTCATTAACATGTTTAAATGACACATTTTCTATCTTCATTAGCGCACAAACAAAACATACAACAGAGATTATATACTGTTCAAATATTGTGCATAAGTTATATCTAATCACAAGACTTAAGGAAAGTTTTTTCAAAAATACTTACTGTAAAGCTAGTTAAGAGTAATTAAAATTATAGTAATGTTTTAATTATAAGTTAAGTGATTTAGACTAGTACTTTCCAATGCCTATATATTTTCTGGTTGGGGTTAAGGGAAACACAAGGCTTCAGATATATATGTCAAGCTGCAACATTCATTACTTTGCCAAAGAAAATGGCTTTGGCAAGGCTGGCATCTGCCGCAAACTGTAAAGCCAAGAAGAACAGTGGTCACAAATCAAGGCCTGGCGCTCATTCAGATCCCACTGCAACACTATAATACTGACGAACCCATACATCTTTGTACTGCAGTTTTCAATCAGCCTCTAAGAGTCATCAGCTACACTAACATTTCCATACATTTTACATGTCCAACTACAAAAACAATTATATTAGTGAGAATATTAACAGGGCAGAACCACATCATAGTTTATATAAAATATGACTTTGCGAGAGAAGCACTTCATACAGCTATGGAACGAGTTTTTCTTTACTATAGTAGCAGTACTGAGAGCCCTAAGCTCTTTTCTGATTACATTAGCATATCAGATAAAATATTAGCTCACACCATAAGAAAAAGAGGTGAAAGCCGAATGATCCACATCCCGGTTTCACATAAAACAAAGATTTTATTCCATGCCATTTGAAAATGGTGTAAATGTAGTCTTCTAAGCCGAGTCACTCCAAAGACCAGTGGCACAGGGAACAAGCTGTTCCAATATGAACCTCTAATGGACTTGCACCCTCTAGTTTATTCATGACCATCAGCCATTACAACCAAGTGAAAGGCTACCTGCTGTGAGAAAAAGCCAAAACTAGCAGAAACTTTTACTGCTTTTGCCACAGAAATTATAATTGCATATAGTGCTGCACTCATGCAAATGTAGTAGTTTTTTTTTTATTTATTTATTTATTTTTTACAAAAAGCAGTCTCAGAAAATAATGTATGGTGATACTGTACTGTAAAGTGTGGTGATACATGTAATGTTTTAGAATTTAAATTAAATTAAGAATTACAAACACATTCTGTATTCATTCACAATATTGAAGTGATCTGAGTGAGTTGTGAGTGCCAATAAAGCAAGTTGTTTTGTATTTAGTGTGATCCATGATGATGTGTGGGTTGGAAGAAAATTGTAAAATCAATAATGGTACCAGAAGAACAAACACATTTAATAAATAAGTAACTATATAATGTAGAGCCGCAATGGTTTTTAGTTCCTGAAATATAAAGTTTCCAGATGACGTAAGAGAAGGCTTTTAGTGCAATGCCTGAAGGGGTTAACCACCCGCTGACAAATAGCCTCACACTCACCAGACTTCTCACACCTCACATGTATCATGGTGGGATATAATTACAAAGGCCTCAAAAATACTTTCAGTCAAAGTTGCATTATTGACACTGGTGATAAAATACCACAGCATCAAGTCAAGATTTTCAGCGTTCTTCAAAAAGCAGTGCTGTACAATCAAGTTGAGTTATCTCAGCCTTGACATGTGAGAAGCAATAAGAAAAAAACGGCTTTAGCCTCTCTGCCAGAACAAGGCGAGCAACCCCCAAAACTGGCAGCTATATAACATTTGGAACTGCTGAGAGGGGATGTAGTGGCCAAAGTGTATCTTGATAAAACTGTTCATGTCAAAGCTATAAAATACGATTAGGAAAACTTGTCAAAGAATGAGATAGAGACTTACTTTCTGAGGTGCTCATGTTCTTTGAGAAACAGCTCTGTTCGTCTGTTGTTGACACCCGACCCACTTTTGTATGTCCTGAAAAAAGCACACAGGCAGACAAACCCAAATGTACAGTATTTACATATTAATAACAAAAAACACTAAAACCATTTTAGTGGTTGACAAAGACATCCAGAGTACATAGTGTAGCTTTACTACTACATTACTTTCTTTAATTTCCTCATGACATCCACTCAAAACTGTGTGCCAAAGCTACTGATGTAAAATCATATATAATTGTGGTTAACCTCTGCTTTTGGAGAGCAGAATGAAGAGAAAGGATCACACTGTGGTTTTAAAATAAGGGTTGAGGCATTGAGACTCTATGGTTAAGGTAAACCAACAGTCAGCTGCAAATGGACAAAACATTGAAGTCAATACTGAAGCTTGCACTGAACCTGTTTTCCAAAACTCTTAAGAATGTATTTCTTCAACTTATCATATGATCAGCTAGTTTTGAATTATCATAAAATCAATGTACTGACACAGAGTCTTCTCTGTTTGTGAATAATGGAAGATTTGTTAATTATCTTTAACCACTCTGCTTTCTACCCTATGGTTAATCAAAGTTAAGTTCCTTTGCTTTTGCACAGGGTCCAAATAGGTTTGTGTAGCTTTACACCAAAATAAATCAAATGATAACCAATAATGCAGTTAACAT
The DNA here is from genome assembly GCA_000787095.1 of Periophthalmodon schlosseri. Lineage (NCBI taxonomy): Eukaryota > Metazoa > Chordata > Actinopteri > Gobiiformes > Gobiidae > Periophthalmodon > Periophthalmodon schlosseri. The sequence goes on from KN480317.1 coordinate 44,618, forward strand.
TGGTCACCTTACCTTTTGCTAACAATAAAAGGGGGCTAATAAGATAGAAGGTACTGTGTTATGAATGTAGTCAAGCAAAGTGCCACAAAAACGTAAATTCCAGGATCTCTACTGCCCTCTACTGTGGCTAAATAACTGTATCTACTTTTTTATCCGTTCACTTGTGTTTTGTCTGTCTTCAATTGTGTGAAGCATCTTTGAGGATCATGAAAAGCGCTATACAATAATAAATAAAAATAAAATTATGCAGTGCTTTGTATACTTATTCTTTTGTTTGTGGATCAAGGTATTACCAAAAATGCCTAGACTTTTTAGATGACTACATGGTGAAATCAAACAACAAATTCCACAAAAATGAATTATGTCACATCCTGTTATGCAGTAAAAGAAAAAGATCTATGCAACAAAGAATAAAGAATTATCACAAAGTAAACTTACTCAATATCTTTTCGTACAGAACCTAGCAGATCTTCCCTTTCTCTGATGGCCAGAAAGTTGCCTTTGGTTTTGTGAAACTCGTGTGTGTAATCCTGAAAAACAAAACACAAACTGTGCAGTAAAAATGTGTAATGATCAATCCAAAAATGACTAACCAAATACTGTGTAATTAAGAATGAAACAAATTGTGGATGAACAAACCTGCAGGATGTCTCTATGTCTCTGTAGCGTGTGCATAAGGGCAGCATTAAGAGACGCTGAACCAGGTGTGTTTGTGTATTCTGCCATTTTATCATTCACTGCGGTTAGCTGCAAAATACAATAAATATATGGATAAGCAGCAAGAATGAGTGATCACAATCAAGATAGAGTAACACATAAATATAACATTATTGGATGAAAAAAATGGCTATGTCTGCCTCTAGTTTAGTGTACACATTTTAACAACTGCTATGTGCCAGTGTCCAAGTACATAAGACTTACTTTTGCCAGCAACTGTTCAAGCTCCACTGACATTGTGTCGAACATCCTGTCCTGGGTCGAGTTGTTGAGTAGAGGCGTTGTGTCAGACCTGTGTTGAGAAGATATACAGAATAATGCAAGCAAATACAGTTTTATGCCTATGCTTGTTTCTATCAATAAGAATGACCACTATCAATGATTATCAATGCCCACTCACATTAATAATAATAATATCTCTAGAGAAACTATAACATAAGCTTGTCCATATTGATACAAAGTGTAACACTAATCTGAATCAATGCACCTTACCTTCTGTGTTAATGTGTGCCCAATGTAACTTTTATTTTTCTGGCAGAGGGTCCGCCATCTGCTTGTCTCTTTGGGAATGTTAATGCTTGCCTGAAATGTTCCACAGTATGGAGATGGGTACAGACAAACTGGTGATGCGACAGAGCCAAGTTACAGGTCAAATCTGTGAAGACGGGTCTCTGTTCATAGTAAGAATGCAAACGCTTCTAATGGAATACATGTGAAAAATAGACAAGTTTAATGCCATACTGTGGAACATTCCATGCAGAGCAATAACATCTCCATGGAGACAAGCATGTGGTGGAGCCGGACCCCTCACCAGAAACGTTACGTGCATCTTTAACAGTGTTGCTGTGCAGTGGAAGCCTTACGTGTCTGATCGGCGTGCATCTCTGCAGCTGCTGTAGCTGGTGCAGAGTTTGCTGAAGGAAACCAACTTCAGGTCGAGTTCGTTTTCCAGTTGTCTCGCCTGTTTTCGGAGATCTGTGTGAGACGTAACACTAAAGATGAAACATTTGGCCCACCACAACTGTCAAATGATTTGTGTTCAACTTGTCTTATTTATCTGCGGAACTGGGCAAGAATGGCACCCTAAACAAACCTGGAAAAAATGTGTACTTATATTGAATATAACCAAATATTTGTTAAGCAGTGTATGGCAGAGATACTGATTTAACAGCTTATCAAGAACTTGAACGGTGTGTCATATGTGAGTCTACTGTCCCCGACCTGCCCTACCCTCAGACGCACACACAGCGGCACACGCTTTGCAAAATGAGACTGACACGATGAGATGCATCACCGACCAGATCATACAGCATACACCCAGCTGATGTCGAGACAGAACAGAATAACACGTACATTTTGTACGGACTTACCTTCCCAGTAGCCGCTGCTCCCTATCCCCGCCATCTTTGTTTTTCTGCGACGTCACCAACTTCCGGGGTGTGTCACGTGACACCAATAATGAACACAAACATAATGCATTTCTTAACAGTGACATCTAGTGGGACTATGTATAAACTAGAACAAAAAAAAAACAAAAACAAAGCGACTGTTAATCACGACCCGAATCTTTATTCAGTCTCTAAACAACATGATGCGATGATGACCACAAAAAGCTTACAAAAAGTGTCTGACATGATCAAATGCAGATGTGTACATCTGTCTCCAGTAGTTCATATAAAAATATTCACATCACATTGTGCATTCACACATTAGACATGTAAAACAAATGCACACAGACTTTCTCTCAGATTCTGTTCAGCTGAAAGCTGTATCAGCCCAAAACATCTGCCTTTAGTTTCTTATTCATCCAACTTTCACAGATATGCTGGCATCCAAACACAATTATTGTAATGATTGCACTCAAATGGGACAGTTGAACTTTTTAACAAATTAAGAAATATTCACATTCTGTCTGTGATTTTGGAAATTGACTTCCCACAGTGGCTAGCACAGCATCTGGACAGAAACAGTGAAACAAAAAGTAATAATTTAAATCATTATTTTTCACTGGTTCCGTGACAAAAAAATTTTGTTTCCTGACTACATACTATAATCCCAATCAGGCTGAAATGTTACAAAAGCCAAGGCACAGTATAGAATAAAAAGGAAATATTGAACATTTGAAATGGTATAGCTGCTCGCTGCTTCAAGAGGGTTCATTCCCAAAACTAAAACGAATGTTGAGCAGTTTATTTTAATCCAGGAACATCCAGTTAAGTTCAGTCTTGGTCAATCTGATCAGGAAACGAGCAGCATTCTTCCAACTTCATCCATTCCAAGCCGCTCTTTTAATCAGGAGGCAAACCAGTTAAACAGGAATTCTCCAGTGGGCACAGTAGAAAAGTGAGCATTCAGTCACTTGTGATGATGCTGAAAACAGCATCTTTCACAACACCATCAGTTTATAATCATAAATCAGTTCCTTGTTACAAGGGCTTCAATTTGAAATGAAAAAGAATATGATACAACAGTTGTCCTTTGATTTCAAAGCGTGGTCAGATTTTGTTGGCATACAATGTCTCTTCGTCACTTTCACTCTCATCTTGAAACTCGTGTGAGAGCAGGGATTTCTTGGAGCCCATTGATGTGAGCCGAATTTCGTCTTCATAATCATCACGATGCTGGCGCAGACGGTGGAACCCGTCTTTTTGGCGGTTAGATTTGGCAGCACATACACACCAGATGATGCATGCTGTTACCACTAATGCAGTCATGGATGCAGCTGCAGAAGGGGAGAGACAAAAGACTAATCAGCTTCTTTTTGACAATTCATTTGCCGTTTGTTTTTTCATCATCCCAATATCAAACCTAAGTCATTTGTTGAAGACCTGAGGTTATAAAGATAAAAGTTTACCTGCACTGGCAACCACAAACTCTCTTGGTAGCCCAAATATGCTATTATCCATGTCAAACTCAATAAGTATGTAGTTTGCTGCTTCATATGAAGACACCACCACCTGAAAAACAATAAAGAAGTTCAAATAACATCCATAAGGTGAAGGAAGTATTTGCATGTGGACAATCCTTCAGTATCTTAATCAAGTTTAATAACAAGCCAATTAGCTGCAGCTGTGTCTACTTGACTCAGGTTTCCTGCAAACATGGAGGGTTTCTGAAAAAATGGGTGAGTGTCTTCATCATTGTGAATCTGTTAATGCAAATACAAATGAACTGATTGCTAATTAAATTGCAGGAATGTGATATGGGTCCCTATGGCCTAAGACATACTATCCGGTGTCCAAAAAAGTATGGTGAAACTACTAAGAAGAGAAATACGTTGGCATCGAAATATACTTTTGACATTGAAAGTGAAGCAGAATCTCAGAAGTCATTAGAGGACAGGTATATAAAGAATGCTGCAACTCTTCCACAGCTCCGTTTGCCCAGCACAGATGTGCACAAGGAACATGGCAGTCCCACAATCACTGTGACACAGCCTCTTCTGATCCATGGCTTCACTGTACCGGAGTACCAGAATACCTATCATTCTGTGGTGGACCCTCTTCTCTTTAACTCTTGTGGAAAGCTCGCTTCTTACAGCCTTCAACTGGGGCGCACAATTAAGGAACACCTTTTTGAGGAACTAGCCTACCCGACACTTCATATTTCAGAGCAGCCTGATAAAAAGCTTGAAGTTACTGAAAGATTTTGTATACTTCGACCCACACCGTTCATAGACATAGAGGATACGGAAACATCTTCTTTTGGTTAGAAATACAGAAAGTATTTTTAATTGTGTTTCAGTGTTTAAAAAAAACAAAAAAACAAGCAAATGTTTTATGAACTTATCAATGTCAAGGAGTAGCATTTTTATTTTGGTATCTACATGTGCCTGTTAACTATAGACATTAAACTTTGAGCAGATAAAGATATAAAATATAATCATTTTTTATATAATATTTTTGCCACTGTTTACCTCCTGACGTTGTTGTTGGTAGCCCTCTGCAACAGCTTCAATGCTATGGCTACCTGGTTCCAGAAGTGCACGGAAGTAGCCTCCTTCTCTTGTGAAGACTCTAACCCTACCATTTAGTACAATGATGGCACCAGGAATAGGCTTCCCGCTCTTATCTCGCACAACACCTCGCACCCCTTTATGGACCTGGTAAAAAAAATATAGGTGTATTTTAATTCCCTGGTTAATATTAAGTTGCTATATTGTTTTACCAAAATCTTTATGCTTACCTCCACCAGCATGCTAAGAAGAGCTTTCTTGTTCTCTGCCCAAAGTGTGGCCAACTGGTCAGGCGGGGGGAATAGACAGCAGCCTGTGTACACTGTAATTTCAGGACAGTGGCCAAAGTCCATACTAAAGTCCTTTTAGGAGAAATTAAATTAAAGATATATTTTGAGTTCAACCAAAACCTGATGATTGCAGAAATTCTGTCAACATTTGAGTTAAAATTGTACAAACCTTCATGCTGCCCATGTGACTCTGTCTCTCTGCTGCCCTCATGACTCCATCAGGAATATTATTTGCTGAAAATAAAACAATGTTAAGTTTGTTTGTTTTTTGTTAATTATAGTATGTGTGGACGTTGCATACATTGCCTGTTATTAGAGCATCCAGAGTTGCCAAGGTGCATCTTTGGATGATTCCTGGCATAAACATTAGCCAGATACTTCAGAGTGCCTTCATTTTCAACTAAAACAAATAAAAAGTCCCCATATCTTTATCAAATCAAACATTTTTTCTTTCTTTTTATACATTTAATAAGAATGAAGTATTACTTGTTTGAACAGGCTTATCATAGGGATAAGTAGCAACAAGTGAGCCTCCATCTAGGGCTACAGAGAGTGTGTATCCTTTCTCTTGAATTAGATCCATCATCGCTCTGGTCTCAGGCTGGGCTTCTACAACACGCTGAGAGGCATTTCCTAAAATAATAGAAATGTAAAATTCACAATTAAGGATTCAAAACAATAGTATACAACAGTTACTATTGAATAAACAAATAAATTATTATTATTACCAAATGTATTTTAATTTACCAAAGAAATCAGTGTCCAGGTCTTTGCCACGAGCATTTGTCAGACCTTGGGTAGAGGTGCATTGTTTTTCAACAGCTTGTTCTCGTCCATCAGGATTAATTGAAGGCACAATAACAATCCGGGTGTCGTTGATAAGCTACGGGACAAGACAAAAAAATATTGTATCATAATTTTACATTTATACATTGAATCATGTCTTATAATAAGCTGAAACATACTCTAGTGATGGTTGGATTTTTGCCATAGTTGATACACAAAAGGGCAGCAAATTCAAGCAGCAGCTCGGTTCCAACAGGGGCGTTGCCATGGATTCCTGCTACAAATCGAATTTTGGGTTCAGATGGTTCTGCTTCACCTGGACGATTGGAAATTTCAAGAGCCCAAATGGTCCGAATCTCTACACTTTGGCCAAGACTAGATATAAAAAAACTGTATTTTAACAAGGATAATACAAATTAGTTTACAATTATAGATGGTTATAGCATACCTTCGTAGAGATGTAATTTTAGGGAAGTTAAGAGTAAGCCCTCTCATAAACGCAGACATCTCTTTGTAATGGCGGTATCGGAAACTGCTTTCTGTGGCTGTGTTTTTCACCAGCTGGTCCAAACCCTGTCCCAGAGACAGCTCTTTGATTAAGCTTTGAAATTCCTTCTCAGAAGGATTTTGAGTTGGCTGAGGGCCACTGTGAGCCGGTCTGTTAGTGTCAGAGAGGAGGCGTCGCAATCTGAAGTCCACCACCTCTACTCCATCCTTGGAAACTGTAGCATAGGTTTTCACTTGTTCATACCTGAAAATAAATAAATGTTAAATAAAGATCTACAGTTTTGTTTGATTTTCAGGTGAAATGTCCTTACCCATGAGCAGACGCAGTAATCGAGTATGTTCCAGGGTTCAGGAGTCTCCAGTAGTCACCAGTTAGAGCAGTGGTGATATTGTGGTCTATGCCCTGAACGCTTATAGTGGCATTAAGGATCCCTGTACTATCACTTATGTCGGACACTGTGCCCTTCACGCCAGTATGTACCTGACAACATGTAATACATATAAGAACATCCAGGCATGATGCTTTGGACAGCTATAGAAACTGATGCAAAGTTTGGGTATTTACTTGATGTATGAACTTTAGTAAGGCTCGTCGGTTCTGCTCCCAATATCCAGGCAAGTCCTTAGCCCAGGGGTACTTCACGCAGCCCAGCTCAATGGTTACCTCAAAACAATTGGTGTTTAAGTAATTCCAATCTTGCATTCCACCTGAAACATAGCTGTTTATTATACCATGTTGAATGCATTTCACACCATTTTTAAAAAAATCTATTATAAAATGGTTTGTAGATGGTTAGGTGTAAGTGAAGATG
>KN480322.1:275-14628 GCA_000787095.1 Periophthalmodon schlosseri
GAGCAGATTTTACGTTTGGAATATTTTCCTGCAGCAGATTCGACATGGAGGATCTAACTTATTTTGTTGACATAATTTCTTCACTGGATTATATTCTCTGGAGTACGGAACGAATGAGACTGACTTTCTGGAAATATGTGGATGTTTGACAGAACCAGAGCCCTCAAAGTTAAGTGAAGTCCAAATCTTATTTTTTTCATTTCTGTAAAAATGGCTTTCCTGTCAGCTCTGTGGTGATTGCAGGTGAAAATGGTTTGCATATTCGAAAAGACGAGCACCGTAGCTTTCAATTGATGTGTAGATTGTTTGTGTGGGTGACGCAGATGTATATGTACATTGCTGTAGAGTTGTAAAGTGGGGGACGGCCTGGGGCCATTAAAAATTTCACATATAAGTCGCACCCCCAGCCAAACTACGAAAAAAGTGCGACTTATAGTCCGGAAAATACAGTATATATAAATGGACATAGCTAACCTGCTAGCCGCCGCGTTCCAAACAGGAAGTGATCATGGGTCGACTCCATTGACTCCTGCTCCAATTCTGTTTACATTGAAAAACTGTGGCCCCCTCTCTGTAACTGCTGCTGTCACACTCGCCATTTTGGTCTTAAAATGTTTGTATTAACCCGCTCTACATGATCTTGGGGTTTTTATCTCACTATTGTGTCTGTAAATCAAGATATGAACATTAATAACAGACAAATCAGGCGCCTGCTTTCCCTGAGGTTGCTCCCGCTAGGGTTAGCAACAGGTTTGATTGACAGCGTTGCTAAGCGCCCACTCCCTGCTAAACCAGTGGTGTGGGCAGGAAGGGGCGTTAACAGCCTTGCTCCAGATTAGCTCTTTGGTTGTAATGATACTCGCGGTCGGAATTCCAGATATGGAACTGAACTCCAGATTAGTCACTATAACTGCTAGCCTCGATGAGCTTCATTTGGAGCCAAACCCTGTGGGTGACGTCACACTCACTTAGTCCACTTCTTTATACAGACTATGGTTAAAACAGCAGTGTTTTAAAGATGAGGTTTGTTCCTCTTTCTCTCTGTTCGATGAGGATCTTCACAGTCTATGATTGTGTCAGTACAGAACACTGCAGCGGCTCTTTAAGAACCAGCTCTACATGACACTTGCCACTAATGTGTGTGGTATTAATAGAAATGGGCTTAAGGAAACTCACATGATTGTGGGTACGTTGTACATTCTGTAGTGTCAGACTGTGGGCCTCAGGCTCGGGCGGGTTCAGCCCAAACGCTCAGTTACTGCAGATTAAAGTCATTCTCCCAAAACGTCGTCGCACATGACAGACCTGTGTAATCAGAAGTACTAAAGTCCACATTGAGCTGAAACAGTCAGTAAAGTGTTTTATAACAGTTAAATAATAAAACGTATTTACACATGAAACTGAATTTGCTTCCAGGCTCCAAGTCTGTCCTAACTGTTGTTTTATAGAAAGAGCTTCTTTTTATATGGACTTTTAAATAGGAGGCATTTTACTTCTATGGGGTATTAAAGAGGGGGTATTTACTTCTATGGGGTCTTAAAGAGGGGGTGTTCGGCCTCCTTGGGATATTAACTGTAACACATATTTAGATTACCATGTTTCCTTTTAGTGTTTTGAAAATGCCATATTCACCCAAAACAACATATTAACATGGTTTTATAAGTTTCATTTTCATTTTTGACGCTCTGAGTCCAAAACCCCGCCCCTTTCACAGCGCTATCACATTACAATCAGCGTTAATGAAACTACTGCACATCACACCAGGTTTGTGAAGGTGCTGTGTACAGTTTTGTATCATGTTTTTTGTATATTTATGGAGAATTGCCGTGTGGGAGCATGGGTGGAGCCTTATACAGACTCATACAGCTAACCTTAAGGAGGGTTTGAATAGGGCCCGGGAGAGACCGCTAGATTACTCAAACATGCATGGATGACATCTAAAACCTCTTCAGACATGTTTTTGATGAGGGAACAACATTATAACAATATATGGGAGAAAGATCCAAAAAGTTGATTTTGATAATACCTCCTCTTTAAACTTGATCATTTCTTACATAGAATCAGGTGTTGCGATTCGTTGCCATAGCAGCTCTTACATTTTTTCAGCTAAATGAACTCTCTCTCTTCCTCGTACGCTCAGGACATTTTAAAAGTTGGCCATGTGGCATCCAGTCTTAATAAATAACTCAAATTTTTTTTTTTTCGTTTTCACATGAAACTGTCAGAACTTGTTACTTATGATCTCATTCGTCGAGTTATGCTCAAAGTTCTTTAGCACAATCACTCTCAGATGTATTCAGGGATCTGTATATAGGCTTTGTTGGGGAGAAAACAGGATTTTTAGCAGTTTCCATGGAAAATATGAGTCACTACACAAGCATATAACTTGTTTTATATGAGGCCTGCAGAACACATGAGGACGGGGCTCAGGTCTGGTCCAATCAGATGCTCCAACAGATGTTTCATGTAGGTCCACAGCCTTGTCATTAGTGCAGGGTCAAAAGTCTGCATGTTTTTGTTTAGAACTTCAGGGTTAATTTACACAGGATTCCGATGCTGTGGGGGTCTGCAAATCTTCACTTTGTTCATGTTTTTGTTTTAGATTTGATGGAAACTTCAACACCAACGTGTCCAAGACCATCTGCTGTGACCGGCTCTCCCCAAACGTCAACAGCCGAGCCTTCAACCCGGGACGAGATCTCAACTCAGGTTTGGACCTTTTAAAATGCTGTTATACTGATCAGTTATAATTAGGCCCGAGTCCCGACAGGACCAAAGACTGTATAAAGAAGTGGACTAAGTGAGTGTGACTCCAAATGAAGCTCATCAAGGCTTGAGCTGTTATAGGGGCCAATTTGGAGCAGAGTTCCATATTTGGAATTTTAACCGCGAGTATCATAGCAACCAAAGAGCCAATCAGGAGCGAAGCTGTAGAAGGTAACGCCCTTTCCCGCCTGCACCGCTGGTTTAGCAGTTAGCGGGTGTTTAGCAACGCTGTCAATCACTACTTACTAAAGGTAGCAGGAGTGACCTCAGGAAAAGAAGGTTCCTGATTTGTCTGTTATTAATGTTCATATCTTGATTTACAGACACAATAGTGAAATAAAAACTCCAGAATCATGTAGAGCAGGTTAATACAAACATTTTAAGACCAAAATGACGAGTCTGACAGCAGCAGTTACAGAGAGAGGGGCCACAGTTTTCGAGTCGATGGAGCCAGAAGTGCGCCCATGATCACTTCCTGTTTGGAATGCGGTGGCTAGCAGGTTATACAAGTTTTCGAGCGATGGAGCCAGAAGTGCGCCCATGATCACTTCCTGTTTGGAATGCGGTGGCTAGCAGGTTATCTATGTCCATTTATATATACAGTCTATGGACAGGACGTAGGGCCTAGTTCTTTCCCAAGGTTGAACGTGTGGGCTTCGTGGGACTCAGTCACCCTCAGCATAAACAGCAGTATCCAAGCGACATGGGCCATATTTCTAACTGCTAAAATGGGAGTCAATGGGCGATCTTGATGAGATTGACCCTTAACCTCACAGTGATGTGGGCCGTTCAGTGCCACTTGCAGCTTTAATTTTTTTCTATTTGATCTGGTCTTTCTCTATTTATTTTCCTGAACATAAACAACACAGACTTATAATTATATTTTTTTCCATTTTATTTTTTGACTGAATCTTGATTTAGATTATTTTAAAATCTGATTAAAATTAAATAAAATTCCATTAATTGCACCAGCATAAATGATCTCCACATTTTCAAGGTTGGGTTTGATAAAAAGTCTAGTTTTGCCCGAGGAAAATCAGCATGTTGAAATTGTAAGTCAAAGTTGCCATGGAAACAGAGGCTTTAATTAATAAATGTTTCATGTGCAGATGTGTTGAAACCAAAAGAAAGAAATAATGAGAGTTTTATGTCAAGAAAGATTTGAGTTACGAACCGGGCCCTGTCTCTGTGTCTCTGTCCCTGTGTTTCTGTCTCTGTCCCTGTCTCTGTCTCTCTGTCCCTGTATTTCTGTCTCTGTCCCTGTCTCTGTCTCTCTGTGTCTCTGTCCCTGTGTTTCTGCCTCTGTGTCTCTGTCCTTGTGTTTCTGTCTCTCTGTCTCTGTGTCATTGTGTCTCTGTCTCTGTGTTTCTTTCTGTTTCTCTGTCTCTGTCCCTGTGTCTTTTTTCACCGTCTGACTTTGGAAAGTATTTTTCTGCTTCGAGATCAAACAGATCCAGCTCCACTTTGAAGTTTGGCCTGAAAATTGCGTCAGGTGCAATTGTGTAAGAGCCAATAAAAACAAGTCCAGTTTTGAATCAAGTTCATATTTAAATTGAATATTGTGAATGTGACAATATTACATTTGTTTCATTTTTGGTTTTGTTTTGTTTATTTTTGAGACAGATATTTTAGGATTATTGACGATTATTGACATTGTGACCATTAAACAGTGAAGTTCTTCATTCCATTATCTGTAAGGTCCAAACATTTGTGAAGCCACAGTGAAATAAATCCACAGAACGATCCAAATGCGTTTAAAAACTCTGTAATGATGTTCACGTTATTGAGGACACACAAATACAGACAACAGAAGGCTCCTCTCCACTTTCCCATGATGCACCTGCACAGGTATTAAATAAAGAGCCATAGAGCACAAAATAATACAAAAATAAACATTACTGAGGTAAAACTTATGATTAACATGAGCGATAATTAATTAAAGGGAAAATTTAAATAAATAAAATAATTTAGTATCAAATAATCAGGTTAACCGTAAAAAAGTATTAAAATCACCCCAAATCATGAACTTTAAATAAATATTAAATCAGAACAATATTAATTATCTCAATAATGAAAAAATTACAAACTTTACAAAACTGGCTCCAACATTATATAGTCTATAGTCATCATTCACTCACTCCACACTGTGATGTAAGATATTATTGTAGCCACAGCTGCCCTGGGGCAAGGCCTGCCACCATAATCTCTATATCGACTCATTGTTCTATATATGAAGCTGGAACTATTTTTTTGGGGGTCAGTATTTATCGTGTTATTTTTTCTTTTCTCTACTGGGAAATATTTGGTAAATTTTTATCTATATGATCAGATTTAAGCTGTAAAAGTTTGAATAAATAACTTGTCTGACTCATTACAGACTCAAACTATCAACTAAAGTATTTTATTCTGCTGTTTATTTATTGGAGCTCATGATTTTTAACAGTATTGTAGATTTGTAATAGTTTTTGTGGTTTAAATTTGCTCTTTTTGTGTCAGTGGCATAAATGAGTTTCAATATTATTGACTATTGTCTATATTGTCTTCAGTGATAAATTGACCTTCAGAATGTGTTAATGTGACAGGCCGACCTGGGGTAGACTGAAGTGGGGCTGCCAATCTACGCCATCAGGCCCTCTGACCACCAACACTCACGCACACACCACACTCATACTAGGCAATGTGGATGAAGTGTCTTGCCCAAGGACACAACAACAGAACTTGGTCCAAGGGGGACTTGATCCTCTGACCTTCTGGTTGTGGGACCACAGTTTTAACCACTGAGCCACTGTCGCCCAGTTACAGATTAACAGCACCCTAACCAAATTTAATGCCATACTTTGGAACATTTGAGGCTGCAATAACATCTCCATGGAAACAAGTACATGGCGGGCCCCAAACCCCCCCTGTGTTTTAGAGCGTGTTTGTGCAGGTCTAAGCTACAGAACGCAGGTTGTGAAGGACAAAATAGTTTATGTTGTCTACAGCGGAAATTATGTTTGTGAAATTATTTGTGGAAATAATCTTATAATTTTCATCACATTTTTGATTTACGTGAGGCTGAATATTCCTTTTGTTCAGGTTCAGATCAAAGTCCACATGGCACAAGTGAAGACCTCTGATATTTATGTGAATTATTACGTCTGACACTGTTTGGGTTTTAACTTTGAACCAGAGTTTAAAGAGTCACACTACCATATTGGTTTCCATTGGTTTTCATCCAACACAGATGTCAAACACGTACTCTAACACTTACACACACACACACACACACACACACACACACACTCACTGCTGCCTGAACATGTAAATATATTCTCCAAAGTGAATCCATTTATTTGAATGATCCACAAACATGTCACCAATGCCTGTTATAACCCTTTTGCTTGTCCAAACCCACCTTATCCTCCCATCCTCCCCCCTTCTCTCCTCACTCTCATACTCTCATAGTCTGTATAAAGAAGTGGACTAAGTGAGTGTGACGTCACCGACAGCGTTCGGCTCATGTCAAATGAAGCTCATCGAGGCTAGAGCAGTTATAGAAGCTTATTTGGAATTCCGACCACGAGTATCATAGCAACCAAAGAGCCAATCTGGAGCAAGGCTGGTGAAGGTAACGGCCCTTCCCGTCCGCACCACTGGTTTAGCAGGGAGCGGGCGCTTGGCAACACTGTCAATCAAACCTGTTGCTAACGCTAGCGGGAGCGACCTCGGGGAAAGAAGGCGCCTGATTTGTCTGTTATTAATGTTCATATCTTGATTTACAGACACAATAGTGAAATAAAAAACCCCAGGATCATGTAGAGCGGGTTAATGCGAACATTTTAAGACCAAAATGACGAGTCTGACAGTAGCAGTTACAGAGAGAGGGACCACAGTTTTTACATAGAAAGTGAATTGGAGCCAGAGTTGATGGAGCCGTAAGTGCGCCCATGATCACTTCCTGTTTGCAACATGGCGGCCAGCAGGTTAGCTATGTCCATTTATATAAACAGTCTGCTCACTCCTCTGGCTCCTGAGCTGAAATTACAAGTTCAAATTTCCACTCTGCATTCTGTCCCACAGACTCACACCCTCCCTGACCCGCTCTCTCCCTGACCCGCTCTCTCTGACCCCCTCTCTCCTCTGACCCCCTCTCTTCGCTGACCTCCTCTCTCCCTGACCCCCTCTCTCGCTGACCTCCTCTCTCCCGGGACTCTGACCCAACACTCCCATTTGTCTAAGGCCAGTCTAAACAAACAACTCAAGTAACCAAGGCAGGAATCAGATGGAGAATGAATGATGATACACAGCAAAGAGGGAGAGAGGGATGTGGAGGGAGAGAGGAGGATGTGGGAGGGGAGAGGAGGATGTGGGAGGGGAGAGGGGGGTGTGGGAGGGAGAGGAGGGTGTGGGATGAGGGAGAGGGGGATGTAGGGAGAGGGGGATGTAGGAGGGGAGAGGGGGCATCACACTCACTATTATGTAATGTTGAAATATTTAAGAAAAATCCAGGTCATTTTAAATGACTGAACTCTTTTGTCCTGGTTGAGGCTGAAAATGTCACTGTTTTTCATAATATTTGTTGTACACTCTAAAACCTCTGCCACAAGTGTTACTTAATTAAAAGTACAGATACTGGAGCAAAAAAATACTCAAGTAAAAGTATCACATGAAAAAAATCAATATTAAAGGTCCTATATTACACAAACTGACTCTTGTAGTTTTGAGCCATGTTCTAATGCTGTTACCTCCTCAAAAACATACCTGGAGTTGTGTTTTGTTTCATTCACACATGTTTGAGTAACACTGTATTATTAGTCTGCCTACATCTCCAAAGCTCAAAATGCTCTGTTCCACCTTGTGATGTCATGAAGTGGTAGTTTTCTGAATTAGGTGAACAGTATTAAAAATGTCATTGGTCTAGAGCAGTGGTTCTTAACCTTGTTGGAGGTACTGAACCCCACCAGTTTCATATGCACATTCACCAAACCCTTCGGTGATGGCCAAGCGGGGCGTGTCATCATGAATCACCTGAATCGGTTGCGTGTCTTGACCTCCGCCGAACCCCTGAGACTGACTCACCGAACCCCTAGGGTTCGATCAAACCCAGGTTAAGAACCACTGGTCTAGAGCCTCTATTTTTCATAATATTTGTCGTACACTCTAAAAACTCATTCTGCCGCGATGTTTAAGATGCCCAAGGCCGAACAACAAGGCCATATGTTTGTTAATGAACCGCCCATAAATCAGTTCTACGGTGGATCTGGCAGGGGGGTTATTAACCTGTCTGGAGCTGGTTCCCATAATGATTCTAATGACTCCTGACTCATTCATAATCAAGGCATCGTGACATCAACAAAAGAACAGTAAATCAGGACTTGTAACAGGTTTGCACTAAAAATGCCTTAAATCAAACCTGTTGCTAACGCGACCCCGGGGAAAGAAGACGCCTGATTTGTCTGTTATTAATGTTCATATCTTGATTTACAGACACAATAATAAAAACCCCAGGATCATGTAGAGCGGGTTAATACGAACATTTTAAGACCAAAATGACGAGTCTGACAGCAGCAGTTACAGAGAGGGCACACATTTTTTACACAGAAAGTGAATTGGAGCCAGAGTCGATGGAGCTGGAAGTGTGCCCATGATCAAATTGGAGCCGAGTCGATGGAGCTGGAAGTGTGCCCATGATCACTTCCTGTTTGGAACGCGGCGGCTAGCAGGTTAGCTATGTCCATTTATATAAACAGTCTATGATCTTAACGTTACTGATAAAACGCTCCCTGACACATGGTTTACAGAGCGCTTCTCCAGGACAAACACACTGAGTGGTTCTTGTTTATAAGATCCTCAGAGATGGATGCTCTGACAGACCAGCCCTGATTTATAATGTACAAACCGATTAAGTAAAGGAAGAGAAACGCTGCTGTTATGACTGTTCACTGCTTCAGACTCATTTTTTAAGAGTCTGAGTGAAGACAAACTCTTGGCTCTGGTGTTTAAAGGTCTCAGGTTTCATTAGAGCAGGTGATTAATGCAGAGGACCAACGCCAACAGCCTCATTTTGGGATTGTTTGGATGGAGTCATCATCAAGGGCTTGTAATTTGGGGACTTCTGGGAATAATGTCAGGCCTAATTAACAAAACTTTTGAAACTGGACTTGGGAACGCTGTAACCCAAATCCTAAAAACAACACAGCAGTCAGATTGGAACATGGCTTTGTCCAGCTGCTAATGACATAGAGAAGACAACTGGACATATTGGACCTATAAAGACATCTACGCAACATGAGGATAATTAAAGGTGCACTGCATAACTTTTCCAGTGGGAGGTGTGCTACCTGCTCGTTGTCTATAAAGGGATGTTATTGGTTTGCCTGGAATGTTTCGACGTATGGCAGCAAATGGGTGTGTGTTTTATGGCTCAAACAAACCTTGAAAAACATGCATTCTTCTTATGACCAGGCTTGCCTCTCCAAAGATTTGACCTGTAATTTAGCCTGGTGGTGTCTTCTGCAGAGACAGAGAAGTTTAATGCCATACTGTGGAACACTCCATAGTTAACCTTTAAATGTGTTTTTATCAAAGAAATGAAAGTCCTAATTAACCCCTTTGGATTGTATTTGTTCTGTTTATTAGATGCTGTACACAAACCCTCAGATATGCCCAGAGATGGAAGAAGTACTCAGTTTGTTACCTAAGTAAAAGAACAGATACTGGAGCAAAAATACTCAAGTAAAAGTATCAAATGAAAAAACTTACTTAAGTAAAAGTATTAAAATGTACTTAAATGTCCTATATCACACAAAACTGACACTTGTAGCTTTAATCCATGTTCTAATGCTGTTACCTCCTCAAAAACATACCTGGAGTTGTGTTTTGTTTCATTCACACGTTTGAGTAACACTTTATTATTAGTCTGCCTACATCTCCAAAGCTCAAAATGCTCCGTTCCACCTTGTGATGTCATGAAGTGGTAGTTTTCAAGTAAACAGCTCCTTTTACTTTTAGTTTAGTAGAGATTGGCAATTCCAGGACTGAAATCATCCAAATGATTCTAGTGAATGTGTATGGAGTTTAAAAACACAGTGGAGCACTTCCTGTACTACCACATGACATCACAAGGTGGAACAGAGTGTTTTCAATTTGAAGGGATTGTGTGTTAAACATGTGTGACCAAAACACAACTCCAGGTCTGTTTGTGATGAGGAAACATTAGAACAGATCAGAGAATAGAGTCATATGGGCCCTTTAAGTGTAAAAAGTAAAAGTGAGAATAGAGCATATGGGCCCTTTAAGTGTAAAAAGTAAAAGTATTTTGTGCAGATTTTGAGTCTTATAAAGCTTCAAACACAGTGATTTTGATAACGATTTGAGCTGAATTTTTCTATTTTTTTGTATATTTTTGTTTTGCTCAAACTATGAATGTGTTAAAAATAAACCCTCAGCCTTTTCAGCAGGTCTCAGACTATAGTAAAAATACTTTTACTTTTCAGTCCTGTTCAAAAATGTAGTGGAGTAGAAAGTACAGATACTGCACTCAAATGTAGTGAAGTAAAAGTAAAAGGTATCCAGTTTAAAGTGTACTTAAGTAAAATACACATACCTAAAATGTTTACTTAAGTGTAGTACTTTACTACTTTCGCTGTGTTACGTTCACCTCTGGAGAAGCCCGTTGGGTTTGTTAGTTGAATTTGGGTTTTGTTTGGGTTCTGTGTTCGATGTCGTACTCTGCATTCGCTTGTATTGCTTTAGCTTACTGGATGTTTACTTTGAAAACTGCATAGAATTAGATAATATTTTTATATAAAATAGTACCTCATCCATTCTTTCTCTTAAGACTTGTTTTGACTCACAGTCACAGTTTAAGATTATGTAAATAAATGCACTGAAGTAAACCTGTGCCGTTTCTCTTGGCAGAGTGAGTGATGTGTTCAGACGGAGGTGTGAATGGGACCTCATTTACATATTTACTATGTGTTGCCGTAGTTACAAAGAAAGGTGTGTTCACAGATGAGTGCAGGCCTTTACCTATGAATGGGCTCGAGTGACAAAACAAGCTTTCATTCATAAACTGAACCGTTTGCCAAACTGGAGTCACTCGGCTCACGGCTCGTACGACACGTTTACCCCAGACAGTGTTAAAAAGGTGTTTTAATTACACAACTACTTTATATATTTATTTAATATGTTACAGTATGTGACTTTTAGCCAAAATATACACAAATAAAAGCATGTTTTTTTTTCATTTTGGTTGTGTTTATTGGACTGAAAAACTTGCGTCCTTACTCAGAGTGGGCTTGCCTCTCCACAAACCTGGCTCTTATTTTGTTTTCGTAAAAGTGTTGTTCCTTTGGCTTTAGTTTTTCACACTATGGCATAAAACATATGTATCTCCATGGAGAATGTTCCGAAGTGTGGCTTTAACTTTCTCTTACCATAGAATCATGCAGGTGATGTGCCACCTCTAGCACCTCTGTGCACTATAGTACTACTGCTACTGCTACTGCTACTGCTACTGCTACTGCTACTGCTACTGCTACTGCTACTGCTACCGCTACCGCTACCGCTACCGCTACTGCTACTGCTACTAATACATTAACACTGTGGAACATTCCAGGCAAAACAATAACATCATCTCCATGGAGACAAGCACCAGAAAAGTTACATAGTGAACCTTTAACACCACTGTATTTTCTTGTACTTATATTTCCATTGAGTCCCCTCTCTCACCTGACGCTTATGTGTGTGTGTATGTTTTGTATGTGTGTATGTTTTATATTCATATTCTAACTGTACATTCTGTGTGTTTTGTATTCATATTCTAACTGTACATTGTGTGTTTTCTCTCAGTGTTGGCAGACAACCTGAAGTCCAACCCTGGGATCAAGTGGCAGTATTTCAGTTCTGAGGAGGGCATCTTCACTGTATTTCCGGCTCATAAGTTCCAGTGCAAAGGGAGCTATGAGCACCGCAGCAGGTAAAGACCACACAATAATATGAACTAATGTGAACTAGAACAGGTCTGACCCAGTGATGTCACTTTACCTGTAAATACATCAATACTTTTAATAAAATACAGATGAGACACATATGAGAGCTCCAGTGTGTTTAAGCTTCACTGTAACTGCACTGTTAGTGGGTTTAATATTTTTAAGAGAAATGGTTGAAACTTAACATGAGCAATGGACCGTCTCCCGTTTCAGTTTCACAAATATCTCCAAGCCCACAATATATATCTACAGTATTCATTCATGCACATGTATGAGAATATTATTATATTGTTATTATTGTTATATTATATTATTATATTAATATATTGTATATAGAAAACAAAAGTTGCACACACAGTCTGCAGATGCATACAGAGCACACGTCCATAAACCATACCCATACCCACACCATACATAAACTCCATGCCCTTGCCCCAGCTGCAGAGGGGGCACTTAGGGGGCACTTAGGGGGCACTTAGGGGGCAGGCTGGTATAGGCCTGTCATTGTAATTACTGTATTCTGACTCAGTATATGAGATAAAGAACAATACTTTTCAGGGCGAATAAATTTCGCGTGTACCTTTACTTACCACCAGAGGGCACTACCAGGGATTATTTCAAGTATTTGTTGTACTATTAAGCCCATATGGTAACATTTGAGCTATATTATCGATACCATAACTAATAAGATGTGTACTTATTCTGTTTATGTGCCGCTGGCCACATTCTGTATAGTTTGGTTCATAAAGGTTCACTGATATTATCCTGCTTTAGGGTTTAAGGTTGTGTCTGAGATATAAATTGTTTCAAAATTATCGTGTATCGTGATATTTTGATGCTTTGCAGTGACATCACGCTGGGGGTGGTCTGCATGTATCTCTATGGTGGAATGTTCAGCAGTTACCATGGTGACACAATGAACACATTAGCAAACACTGACAAAAAAGTTTTTTAAAAAATCTGAAAACACTCCAAACAGTATTTAAAGAGCACATGTTCAAGAGCCTGTGATCAATCAGAGCTCATGGTCCTGTTTAGGAGTTTGATTTTACACAAAAAGGTGAGAGTGACTAACTGAAAAGCTGTTGGCTAATGCTAATACTAATGCTAGCTAGCCTGTCACTGTAATGTTATTTGAGAGGGACTTGTTTAACAGCACAAATCAGCTCAACTGTTGTCGTTCAGTGAAGTCAGTTCTTTATGATCAGATTGAGTTAAAACAAAGATTAGGTTAGTGTCTAACAGGACTTTTGACAGAGCAGTGCCTCCAATTAGCATCGCACCCCCAGGGAATGTTGATGACACTAGCTGCAAAAGAACAGTTTGAAAGTGTGTTATGGTGCCAGGCTGAGGTCGGGGGCGCGGCTCCTCCTCCTCAGACCACACACCTGGGCACAAATGTCTGATGTCATCAACATTCCCTGGGGGTGTGATGCTAACTGTAGGCCCTGCTCTGTCTGAAGCTCTGTGACTCAAGCTAGACTTTAATCTCAGGTTTGTTTTAACACAATCTGACCATAAAGAACTGACTCATCTGAACTACAACAGGTGAGCTGATTTGTGCTGTAAAACAAGTCCCTCTCAAATAACATTACAGTCACAAGCTAGCTAGCATTAGCATTAGCATTAGCAAACAGTTTTTCAGTGAGTCACTCTCACCTTTTTGTTGAAAATCAAACTCCTAAACAGGACCATGAACGCTCGGATTGATCAGACTCTTTAAATCCATTTTGTATTTTTTCTTGAGTTCTCAGACGATCTTAAAACTTCTGTGCATTGCGTCATCATGGTAACTGCTGAACATTCAGTCATAAACATGCATGTAGAACACCCCCAGCGTAATGTCACTAGTATCATTATCTTTTATCTCCCCCTCACTGTCCGATTGGCTCATTTACGTTGCTCGTTTGCGTTTTGGCTCCTTCCCTCTCGGGTCAGTCACTTGTCTGGCCTGTCGCCATCAGGCTGCTGGCTTCAAGTTTGAATAAGTCTTTGTAAGTACATCAGTGCTATTATTCTCCTCAACAGACAGACCACACACAGATCCTCCTCCTCCTCCACCTCCTCCTCCTGCTCCTCTTCCTCACTGATGATGTATGTAATGTAAAGATAAAACATCCCATAATAAGCAGGATAAGAGAAAGCAGGTGTTCAAACAAAGAGATTTGACATCACTATTTGCAGATGAAAAACTGATGCAATGTCCTGTCATAAACTGCACATTTTGTTCTGGGTAGAAGGTCTCACGGGAAGAAAAAAATCTATATATGCAGCATGTCGGTTTGATGGTATTTTTGTAGCAAGGCTGTTAAAAACATCTATACCAAGATACTAGTTCATATTAAAACTAGTATTGAAACTAAACATTTGAGCAGGTATCGATACTTAAAGTCCCATTGATAGGACACAAATGAACCTTCCCTGAATATGTTTAGAATGATCTCTCGCTGTATCTTTCACAAGTATAAGATACATAGACTAGTAGCTAGCCCATGGACCACTATGGAACCTACCTGGACCACTGAGGGATTACACAGATATAAGGCCACATGGGAATAGAAAACAAAATACTACCATTTAATGTGGAACATCACAGTATATTGTCTAAAGAA
>KN480323.1:9522-31395 GCA_000787095.1 Periophthalmodon schlosseri
ACTGCAGCTGTTGTTCCTCCTCCTCGTCCTGCTCCTCCTCCTCCTCCTGCTGCTCAAGCTGCTGTTGCTCATGCCTGGCAGTACTTGGCCCTGGTGTGTCCTCAGGGATAGAGGCGATGAGGACGGGGGTTGATGGAGAGCTTCTGCCCCAACACCTCATCTATGGGGACAAACCAGGGCTAAGTTTCAGCGGTGGCCTTCCCCGCCAATCCTTCTCCACTGCTTGGATATTTGCACTCCTTTGACAAAATAAATGCTAATACAAGGCGTGAAAACAAGATGAACACAATGGTTTATGTGTACTAATAAAAATAGTATACATTCAGATCATGTACATACTTTATATTTCTTTTGTAGGTTTTCCCACTTTCTTTTTGTCCGAAGGAGTGTGACTTTCCCCTCCAGGCCAAGCTTCCGCAGTATTGTCCTGAGTCATACAGAGAAACATTCACAATTTACCCATTTATAAATAAAGCAGCTGATAATACTTAGAAATTCAGAATGTTCTACAACACTGTTACAGATTTCCTAGTGTTACTGGAAAAAAATGTTCTTCAATCACTATGCAGCACATTGTATAATTCCTTTTATGTATTTCATTATGTCTTTTGTAATATATTTTTGTCTCTTCTTTGGTAAAGAAGGTACTTGTGATGAATTATTCAATGAGTAATTGCCACGTTCTTGTGAACAACTGTCTGCTGAGAAATAGGTACGTTTAGTACTCCATAGTACTTGTAGTATACTTTCTCTGATCAGCATCTTAAGGGCCATCAGTTAGTGATCACAAATACGGGCTGTGGATAAGACGGGAAAGAAATAAGGAAATCCAGGTTTGGTCATTACTATCCACATATGTAGAAATGTAAAGGTGTTAAATAAACTTTTATGTACTTCTAGTGTCTTTCTTATATTAGCTGGGAGTATATCGCAGTGTTTTTGGGCTTGCTTCCAAGCAGCACTTGCGGAGAATTTGGCACCTGTGAATTGGTGGCCATTCTCACCCTCAGGTGGATGAAGTCCGCCGTCTGCTCTGAAGACCAAAGAATATTCTTAAGTAAGGATGAATATTAAACATTACGATAGCTACACTAATATACAAGTGTAAGGGATAATTCCGCTAACCGTTTGGTCAGTTACACAGCAATTACTGTAAACTCAAATTAACAGGACTTCACTAAGGTTGAGTTGCCTCATATATATCTTTATTCAAATTTTAACAGTTTCATGTAGCACTGTTGCAGGTAACGTAAAGCAGTACTTACATTTAAACATGTACTGAGTAGCGGCCTCCATTTTTGTATTTTTTTTGCGTAGGCGCGGTGCATGATGGGATATAGCAGTGCGTGAAGTGTGCTCGGATGCATACTTCGGCTAAGATCGACCTCCATGGAAACACAGGGCACATTTTCGGCCGCATTCGTTGGGTGCGTGAAATGGGACAGCACTTGTCGCACTGGAAGTTACGTAAGCCCTTAAATGCACAGTTTGAACGGCGCATTTAAGGGCACTTGGGCAAATTGGGACGAGGCCTATGTAATCAGTGGGGTAAGACATAAATAGTGACTCCGGTGGGACTTGAACCCACAACCTTTGAATGTCCTTGCAGTTGAAAACCTAGAAGTCCAATGCGCTATCCATTGCGCCACAGAGCCTTCAAAGCAAGGAAAGAAAATGTATGTAGAGATAATCACTTTCACAAAAGCCATGCTCTAAAGCTAGTGGAATAAAGTAAAAGCTATAGGCATTACATGAGTAGAGAGGGCATTGCAGGCGAACGTACTTCAAAGTAAAGTGAACGTTTTTTTGTAACTTCAGTTTGTATGGGAACTGAACAATTTTTTCACCCCATTTCGTCAACTTTCTGCTCTTGTCTATGCAATCAAGGGGGGAAGACATAAACAACGACTCTGGTGGGACTTGAACCCACAAACTTTAAAACGCCTTGCACTTGAAAGTCTAGAAGTCCAATCTCCTTTTGTGTATGTAATCAATGGGGTAAGACCAGGGGTCACCAACCTTTTTGAAACAGAGCTACTTCATGGTACTGAGTCATACAAAAGGCTACGAGTTTGATACGCTCTTCTGAAATAACAAATTTGCTCAGTTTGCCTTTAGTTATACATTATTAATAATGATTAATGATAATCATCTATGTGAAGACACTGATCACGTTAATGATTTCTTACAATAATTATCAACAATAACAGCAAGGTGGGAAACAGATATCAATATTCAGCACTTTAACTTTATTAATCTCAGTAACTGAATTTAAATTTTCAGATGACACTTACATCACTACATCTCATAGGAAAAATGTCCCATTTTCACTGACAAACCTTTTTAACAAAACATGAACTATGTTGCACCATGTTTCAAAAAGTTATCAAATATGTAATGTTAAAGAAAAATTAACTTACATATTTTTAAATAAATCTCGGATGCTTTTTGTGACTTTTTCGCCAGTCTTGCGAAAAAATAACTTACATTTTTTAAATAAATCTCGGATGCTTTTTGTGACTTTTTCGCCAGTCTTGTGAAAAAAGACTTGCTTACCCAAAGCTGCCTTTAGTTCATGGCCTTTTTCTGCCAGTAGTGCGCTTCCTGGTGGGTAGTTTGTATGGTAGCTTTTGTGACACGTAGTGAAGCGTCTTTCCACATTGTGCCGCTTTGCCGTTGCCACAGTCGCCCCGCAAATGAGACACACGCAGGTTTCTGTAAGCCTAGAAGTCAAATGCACTATGCATTGCGCCACAGAGCCCACAAAAGAACTAACGAAGCTGTATGCAAAGATGATCACTTTCACAAAGACCTTGATCTAAATTTACTGGAATAGCAAAGTAAGAGCTCTTGATATATTTCAGTTTCTGTGAGAATTAAAGCATTTTCTGACCTTTTTTGCCACTTGTCTATGTAATCAATGGGGTAAGACAAACAGTGACTCAAACCCCCACCTAGAAGTCCAAGGTGCTATCCATTGTGCCACAGAGCCACCTGTCCAAGAATAGAAAATGTATGCAGAGATGATCACTTGCACATAGGCCATGATCTAAAGCTAGTGGAATAACAAAGTAAAAGATTTAGGCATTACATGATTAGAGCATTGCAGGCTGACTTATTTTGAAGCAATGTGAATGTATTCTTTTGCAACTTCATTTTATGTGGGAATTGAACCATTTTTCACCCCAAAGAAGAATGTGCTGGAAGATCATTTTGGAATTGGTCATTAAGTCCTGGCCTGAACAAAGGAGAGATATTGGTTTTCCTTTAGGTAATTAATAGATTTTACTTACTAACTAGGTTTCATTTTCTGGAGAGTCCTGTTCATGAAGGAGAAACAGACCATCTATGTTGGTGCAACAGAAGCCCAAAGTCCAAGGGGTCGCCATTTTATTAAACAAAATTAGAGGTGACGCTATCCAAACTATCTGAAGAGGGCAGATGAACTCTAATCCAAGTAAGCGATCATTTTATTTATTTATTTATTTATTTATTTGGCCATCTCGTTTTGGAGGGGGTCCTCAAAATGACAACAAAAAGAAAAAATAAAGAAAAAACATAAAAATTAAAAAAAAAAAAAAAAAAAAACACAACCGTACACTCACACTCAACTGTTAAATAATATTCATTACATTATATGTAATGTTAATGGGTTTAACAATGCAACACTAGCCAAACGAATGTTTACACAACTATGTCTTAAGATTCGAAATGTACAGTCTAAATATCAAAATGCCTATATCATTATCAGAGATGACTACAACGATGCCTCCAGTGATACTAATAATAAGACCCTCTATAGCTCTTTTTTGGACACTTTACAGTAGAAGACGACGGAAAGGCCAGATTGAACAGGTGAGTTTTTAGTGGTGATTTGAAGTGCTGCCGTGAGTCCCAGCTCCCGATGGATTGTGGGAGTGAGTTCCAGAGGGCGGCAGCAGCGGCTCAGTCCCCCAAGGTTCAGTGCTTTGTCCTGATGGTGGAGTGAGGTTGGTGTCGGCTGATCTGAGGTGGCAGGTGGGATAGTGCTGATGGAGGAGGTCAGTGAGAGACGGAGGGGCCAGGTTATGGAGGGACTTGTATTGGACGTGGTATTGTACAGGGAGCCGGTGGAGATGTTTTGAGGACAGGGGTGATGTGGTCTCCTAATGTTAATGATTTCACATGGAACAATTCAAGTCAGTCAAAGCTCTAGGATAGATTTATGGTTCAGATCAAATGAGTGTTTACAATGCATAAAAGAAACACGATTATGCCCCTCTGTCTCATTTCAAAGAGTCATTCAGAGTCACTCAAATTTTTGGAACTAAACCTAATAATGGAAACTCTCGGGGATATGGGAAACGAAATGACAATCTATTAACTGACAAAACATTCTGTGAGCTCATAAAAAAGAAAAAGAAGATGAAATATTCAAACAAAGAGATCTTAATCATGTACAAAAATGATTTTTTTTTAAAGGTCCTATATTACACAAAATTGACTCTTGTGAGCTTTAAGTCATGTTATAATGTTGTTACCTCACCAAAAACAAATCTGGAGTTGTGTTTTGTTTCATTCACACGTCTATAAATAATCCTGCATTATTAGTCTGTTAAATCTCCAAAGCTCAAAATGCTCTGTTCCACCTTGTGATATCATGAGGTAGTAGTTTTCAGGTTAACAGCTCCTTTTACCTTTAGTTCAGTAGAGATTGGCAATTCCAGGGGTGAAATCATCCAAATGATTCTAGTGAAAGTGTATGGAGTTTAAAAACACAGTGGAGCACTTCCTGTATCACCACATGACATCACAAGTTGGAACAGCACATTTTTAGCTTGAGAGAAGAACTCAGCCTAAATATGCAGGATTTGTGTGTCAAACGTGTGAATCAAACAAAACACAACTACAGGTCTGTTTGTGATGAGGAAACAACATTATAACAGAGATCAGAAAACTGCATAATATGGGCCCTTTAAACACTGCATGGGAGAACTTTGGAGTTTTATCTGCGACGCAACAAAATGGGCAAAATGCGAACAGATCATTTGTGTGGATGAGTGAATTAATGAAACAAAATACAACTCCAGGTA
Organism: Periophthalmodon schlosseri; assembly: GCA_000787095.1. Taxonomy (NCBI): domain Eukaryota; kingdom Metazoa; phylum Chordata; class Actinopteri; order Gobiiformes; family Gobiidae; genus Periophthalmodon; species Periophthalmodon schlosseri. Next base: position 14,595 of record KN480323.1, read on the forward strand.
TGTTTTTGACGAGGGTACGACAATATAACATGGTTAAAAGGTCTGAAAAGGTCAAGTTTGCAATCAAATTAGCATAAAAGCCACGCGATTTCGTATATTTACCGTTTCACTTCCTCCTCGCATCCCTCGTACTCCCATTTCAGAAGACCCGCAATGTTCACACTAAAATGCCTTAGCCGTAAGTGTCTCTAATTGCAGGGCATTCACAGAAAAGGCTGGTGGGCAGTTTGAAAGTGACACACTGTTCTCCCCTCTGCTCAATGCCGGTCTGTGGACACGTTAAACCGTAGACACAAGCTAACAATAAGCCATACAACCCAGATTTATCCACGTGAATCACTTTCAAATTTTTATTTTATTTTATTTTTTTTATGTTTTCGCAATTTGCATGAAGGGAAACAAAGCCAAGAGCTACGTGTCCTACCGTAAATCATGTATCTATGTGAGTGAGTGACTGGAGCAAGGGCGTGCTGACAGTTAAAATGACGGATTAACGCGCGAGCTAGCGACAGTAGCCCGTTAGCATATCACCATTTCCTGCTGGGCTCCAGAAGGGCTGTGACAAGATAATTGTACTCTGTCTTCAAGCCATATAGAGGCGAAGGAGCAGATCGCTATCTCTATGGTACTCAAAGCAACACGGGCAGTAAAGTGGTATTTACGACAAGGCATACATCGACTTCTGCTGCTACTATGCAATTAGACAGAGCCATTTCTTTTGTAAGGTATGTTATGTTGAAACAGATATGAAAGGGACTGTAGCTATTTTTTTTTTTTTTCTCATTTTGTAGAGTAACAGCTGTTTTGCCCCAGTATAGATTACAAAAGCATCTAAGGCCGCTGTGAGCTGCGTCTTACAATAAACCAATTCTGTCAATCACAAACCCAAAAGTAATGCTGTTAGCGGTTAGCCAGCTAATTGTTGTCATAGCATATATAAAGGAGTGGACTAAGTGAGTGTGACGTCAGCCATGGCGTTCGGCTCCAGTTAAATGAAGCTCATCGAGGCTACAGTTATAGCGGTGAATTTGGAACCAAATTGCATATTAGGATTTCCGACCGCAGTATCATAGCAACCAAAGAGCCAATCCGGAGCGAGGCTGTTGTAGGTAATGCCCCTTCCTGCCCACACCGCTGGTTTATTAACAGGGAGTTAACCTGTTGCTAACGCTAGCAGGAGCGACCTCGGGGAAAGAAGGCATCTGATTTTTATTAATGTTTATATCTTGAGTTTACGGACACAATAGTGAAATAAAAACTGATCGTCCTAATTATTCTCTGTGAGGAGTTCATTAGCGCGTTTCACTACGTTCAAAGAGCAGAGTTCAGCATGACGTTAAGTTGGCAACAATTGGCATGCTAGCAATGCTCTTCCTGATTATCGAACAGTAAAATGCTTTAGAATCAGATGAAGGCAGAGCGCAGCAGACATATTTTGACCTCCAGAGCTGCTTATACAACATAATTGTACTGGGGCAAGACAAATTCTGCTCAAATACATGGGAAAAAACATCAGGTACAGGCTTTATAAGACTTTACAAGCCATAAGCAACTCACAGGCTACAATATAACTGAGTACATGCTAGGGTTGTCAAAAGTATTGAAAATCAGATACTAATCAATGCGAAAGCTAGTATCAAAACTAGATACTCATTTGAACAAGTATAGAGTGACCAGACGTCCCTATTGACCCAGGACAGTCCCAGTTTTGAGCCCTGTGTCCCCTTTCCCAGCAGATTCATCCAAAACCAGGCATTTGTTCCAGGTGTCCCTATTTATGAGCAATTTCATACACGGCAAGAGTAAAGAGGGGCAAAAATACAGAAAGACTTGCTTGAAAATGACAGGAACACAAAAAAATGTACTGACTGAAGTCTCTCAGATTAAACTGATTAAAATGTTGTGAATAAGCCTTAAATGGAGTGCATAACAGTTTTCCTTAATTACACAGTTTTCACAGTTTTATTATTACCAAACACCCCAAACCCAGGGTGTCCCAGCTTTTGATTTTGAAATTCTGGTCACCCTAAACAAATATCGATACTAAAACAATCACATTTACGGGGTAGAAATCAACCTTACCTGATTAACTTTAAAACAGGGGTCTCCAGCATTTTTCTTGTGGTGAGCCAGAGAGCTGCTCATTTTAGCAGTCGCAAGAGATTGAGTCTATGTAAGAGCCATGGCGAGCGTTAGATGGAACAATTAGATGCTTATAAAACATAAACCATTATCCGTTTATTAGTGCACAGTTAGCCATCAACATGATACTACTGATGGCACTTTCGGCTCTTCTGTGGGATCCGCATCTTTTAGATCTGTTCTCTTTAAAGAGCCATTCAAAAGACGATTTATTTATATGACAGAATCCAATGTGACTACTAATTTTAGCTACAAACTAATCACAGAAAGAAATGACCAAGATGTATTTAAAATGGTTCAAACTGAGAGTGGGAGTGAGTTTACCCTTGGAAATGATGAAAATCTAAATGAAATGTTGCATTACAATAATAATGATATTTTTTGTTTTGTTCACAAAGCTCTCACTCGTGTTGTCTGTTCTGCTTCTGAGCTGATTCTTGTGTTGGTCCAGTGTTAATCAGTGCAATGCATACAAATTGGAAAGAAAAAGATTTGGTTCTTTTAGAAAATGAGATCCGGATCCAAACGTTCACATTAAGGAACCGTGCAAAAGAGCCAACTCGTTCACCAGTGTCACATCACTACATGATACATTTACAGTGGTAATACATCAAATTTGAGTTATTCAGCACAATAAGCATGATTCAGAAATCCTTTGGTGAGCTGCTTGGAAGGGGGTGGAGAGATACTGGTACCTCCTGAGCTACAGGTTGGAGACCCCTGCTTTAGAATGATCTTGAGCTGTATCAGAACAAGTTTAAGACACACAGACTAGTACACGCCCATGGACCACTATGGAACCTACTGGACGACTGAGGGATTACACAGATATAAGGCCACATGGGAATAGAAAAGAAAGTACTACCATTTAATGTGGAAAATCACATCCTATTGTCTAAAAAAAGTGTTAATAAAATAGGAGACGTAACAGCGCAGCGGCAAGTCGACATTTATGCGCCTATTGTCTAAAGAAAGAGGGTTTTTATTATCACAGTGGTATCGGAATCGGGTTTGATTATCAAGTCTATTCCATAATATCAAAATAGAGTTTGAAATTTCAGTATTGTGACACTAGTGCACACACAGGCAATTGTTTCCACAATATTACAGTGGCATATTTCAATGGGTATTACAGGAATGAGTGAGGGGGGGTGGCTTCATGGACAGAACAGGTGTCATCCATGTGTCAAGGGCGGCCCCACGCACAGTACAGTAATGGTTCATACATATACATACATGACACATACGTACATGAACATAAGGACATCCAGTTCACCAGAAAGGGGAGGGGCTGGAGAAATGAGAGGAGATGAGACTCCGGGGGTTCACGGGTGGTGACAGAAATGGCCGACAGCTAAGGTCCACTCATCCGTTAGTCACAGTATCCACAGGCCCAGGGGCGCTATAGTGAATGGTCTAATTATGCACATTCACCCGAGTAAGAGTAATCCAGGCCTGATATCTGAGCATACGAAGCATCACAGTGACAGCACTTTTCTCAGTGACTTTGTACTAAGGAGTCATGGAACTTGGTGTCCACCCACTTAGGGCTAGCTCATATCAACACTAGTGATATTTTGTGATGTATGGGGATGGCAGTATCATATAAATGTTGGAATATGGTGATACAGTTTTCATCTTACTTGAGTAAAACTTGTGGTTCCTCTTCGCACTGTGAGTAAGTCTAAAGTGACTTGAGCTTTATGTCGACAATATGAAATGATTTGAACATTTGTGTTTCTTGCAGCTCCTTCAGATATGATTTAGTTTGTCTTATTTTGTGTCCATCCTTAACGTTACGTCCCGAAAGTTACTCTTTAAGTTACTCTAGTAGTAGTTTCCTGAATAGTTATTTTTACTCTTACTTGAGCAGTAGAGTTGGAAGACTATTTTAGTAATATTATTTTCATTATTTTTTTTCATTATTATTTTAATATTAATTTTCATTAACGTTGCTCTTAACTTGAGTCACTTTTTGGCTACTCTTCCCACCTCTGCTCTCCATGGCTGTGTCTGAATGTCCCCCCAGCCCCTAACCCCTAATTCACAACACAGCCCCAAACTCTTTATCAGACTCTGTGGAGCCTCAATCACAGAGAGATTCAAACACACAGCTCACTACATTCAGGTTACGTGACTCTGGCATCTGTGTGAAAAAAGTCTAAAGGCTAAACTCTGATAAAACTTGATTTGTGTCATAAATAATGATCAGGTTGGACTGGCACAAGTATTTATGAACTAATAATAAACATACAAATTTTTGTCAAGATGGATCTCATGTAAATGAACTGGATTATAAATTTTTTGTCTGAGATGTGGAAATTATCGCTCTGTTAACAGCTCAAGCTAAGGTAAGCTAAACTACGCTAGCAACTTTACACAGCAGCGGTTTATTTAAGAGTGTTTTATTCAGAATCAGGATCAACGGCGCGATTAACCAGCGCTTCTATCTGCTTCATTCAGTCGTGTTGTGTTAAGACCTGTCGCTGTCCGCTGTTGTTTTTCCAACTCTCGCAATGCATTGTGGTCTATATTGACCGGTCTAGTGACCACAGCTGCCCACTACTTTTCATGGTGCACTGTGGGAAATTTTGAGTGCACTACTTTTTCACCAACTGGACAGCCCATGTGTTTTGCTTCTGTCTTACGCAACAAAAAGCTAATAATACATGTGGTGTGGCCTCCTCAGAAGATGGTTTTAGTGGATCAGAGCCCAGATGCACCTGCACCTGCCCCCGTCCTGTGAGCTCACTTCATCTCTGTCCCAACAACTGCTTTTACAAGCTGCTTTGGAGCTAAGGCCACACACCTTAAATATGCAAATGTTTCTCCTCTGAGTGGAGTTCTGTACATTATCAAAGCGACCGTGTGGTATTTAATTCAGTTAAAGGTCCTATATTACGGAAAACTGACTGACTTTTGTGATCTTTAAGCCATGTTATAATGTTGTCACCTCCTCAAAAACATACCTTGAGTTGTGTTTTGTTCAATTTGCACTTTTGAATAACCCTTTATTATTAGTCTGTCTGCATCTCCAGAGCTCAAAATGCTCTGTTCCACCTTGTGATGTCATGAAGCAGTAGTTTTCAAGTTAACAGCTCCTTTTATCTTTAGTCCAGTAGAGATTGGCAATAACAAGTCTGAAATTATCCAGATGATTCGAGTGAACGTGTATGGAGATTAAAAACACAGTGGAACACTTCCCGACCCTTTGACCCACAGGTTGGCGGTGCAATTCCACCATTGTGTCCTCGGGCAAGACACTTAACCCACCTCGCCCCCAGTGTCTGCGTACACTAGTGTATGAATGTGTGTATGGGTGGTTCCTTGATGTAAAGCGCTTTGAGCAACTTGAACGTGGAAAAGCGCTATATGAAAATGTGACCTATTATCATTTCGAATACTTTTTTGGGGCTAATTCTGTTTTATGGTTTGTTTTCAATATTATCGTTTAACGTCTATTTACTCCAGCGACATATCGCACTTCAAAGTTTGTTATTGAAGCAGGCCTAGTTTAGTGTTAAGTCCCAGTTTAAAAATGTACTTTGGAGTATGGAAAAAGTAAGTTAGCAAAATGAGCCACTAGCTACAACTACAGCTACTTTACTCCACCTCACCCACACTTATATTTGACTCTAAAGTGTCTTTCTCTCCCACAATAATCCACGTGTTTCGAGCTGTTGCCTAAGAGGAGCAAACAGCCCAACGCAGATGTCATGCGTCTGGCTGTGGATCTGTGCGCTGATTACAAAGTGGAGAGGAGCCGTCACTCACAGGTGCTCTGGAGGTCCATAATTATGCATGTCATTTCTGTTGTCTGGGAGACTCATTTAGGATTCAGTGAGCGTGATCGCGCGTGAAAAGAAAATGCTGAGCAAAAGTTTTAATGCATTGCAAGCAAGGCAAAAAATAGTCTGGAAGATGAAAGTAAGTTGAACGTTTTGGCTGGTTGGTTCTTATGCAGTAAAGTCTCTGATTGAATGAAAGTGTCTGTCCCTGGTGGTCGCTTCCTTTGGGTTCTCATCCGACTAAATTGCTTTTAAAATGTATAGCTAACAGTGTTGTCATGATGCTAAAATTTCAAACTTGATTAGTATTATTATTATAGTACTTTCTTTTCTATTCCCATGTGGCCTTATATCTGTGTAATCCCTCAGTCGTCCAGTAGGTTCCATAGTGGTCCATGGGCGTGTACTAGTCTATGTGAAAGATACAGCTCAAGATCATTCTAAAGCTATTCAGGAAAGCTTCATTTCTGTCCTGTGAATGTGACTTTTTTAGTATCGATACCTGCTCAAATTAGGATCTAGTTTCGATACTATTAACTATTAATGTAATTGTTTTAGTATTGATTAGTATTTGATTTTTGATGCTTTTGACAACCCCAACAGGTAATGTCGTCAGTTCTACCCATTGTCTGTTCCACCAGTGAAAATGTGATTTTAGTGGATTTGAAAAAAATGGAATTGACTTTGGAATGTGCAATTTATAGAACAAAGTTTGAGCTTTAGTCATTTCAAGTTGTCAATGATCAGTTTGGGTGTTTTTAATGGAGAGGTCTACAGCCAATCCTCTGTCAGTAAAAGACTGTGGTTTGGCAGGGTTTGGATTTTGGAGGGAGAATTTGTACCATTCATGTGTTAAATGGACATTATTAAAAGTGTATGTTCGTGAAAATAATATTGCAAGACATTCTGATCTGTTCTTAAAGTGGAACTAAACACTAAATCATCTGTTTTTGCTACTAAACTGTATATGGTGTTTTAGTAGCATCTACTGTTCATAGTCCTTTTTTGGCGACTTTAATCCAAACTAGGTACATTTGCAGTGTACATTGCACATACATTGCACAGCGATGAGTGTGTGCTGCTTCCAGTGGTCACTGCAATTTCAAGTACTACGTGACATCACACAAAACTGTTCTGATACAGGCAGGTGTTTCTGACGGAAGCGAGGCTGCCAATCTGTGCCATCAGCCCCTCTGGCCACCACCAATCACTCATGCACACACCGCGTTCATACTATCTGGTTGCAGGGGTGGAGTTTAAATTGTGTTTACCTGTTAGAATAATCACACTGTTCTTGTACCCTCAGACCCCGCCCCTCTACCACCACCCTCTTTCCTTTAGTTCTCCAGGCACTGCCCAGCTTAGCAGCTCTATTTGAAATGTGATTGTGTGCAGAGTTTAGGTGTTTAGTCCCACTTCAATAAGAAAGAAAGTAGATCCAGCCAGCAGTTTTTTGGAGCTCAGACAAAGGGCTGCAAAAAAGTGCTGTGTCTTTGGATCCTCTTTTGGCTCAAAATCAGACTTAGAATCAACAGTGGTGGACTGTGGCTTCAGGACCTGGGCCAGCTGCCCATATTTACAGATATAACTCTCCGTAGGCCTACAGATGCTAATGCGACCATATACAGCCTCTCAGCCTGTGCACTCACCTGCAGAGGTGCACACACCTGCGGACGTGCGCTCACCTGCGGAGGTGCGCTCACCTGCAGAGGTGCACTGGAGGAGGCGGGGCTGAGCCAGCCTGGTTTAATGCATTTAGCACATGTGCAGTGCTGATTCTCCACGATAGTGCTTTTGTTGACCACACTGACCCTCTTTGAAAAATAATCCCATTAAAAGAAAGTCTTTCAAACTCTGCCAAAAGTGAAACAGATTAAACTAGCGCTGGTCACTCAGGTAAACAATCTGGCACGAGCCGGTGGCCTGTGCAGTGATGACAGGACAGAGCACGGCCCAGCGCTGGGCACACAGCTGCCTGGGCACACAGCTGGCCTGGGCAGGACTAAGCCAATGCAGTAGTGCTGGTGTCTGCCTGTCAGTCAACTGCAATGAGACACTCCGATTGGTCAGTTTTAACGCTAGGGCCAGCAGCTTGCAGACAGATGGCTCAAGAAAAGAGATCTAAAAAATACAAAATTATGATGTAATAAAATTATTAGTTTTACTTTTATTTGCTGAAATGTCAGGGCCAGCAGAGAAGGCCCTGCTGGCCCTGACGGCACACCTCTGGATATCAGCAAATCCTTCTGTAAAAATCAAGTATGAAATTGAACAGTTTGTGTTGGTTTCTCACAATGTGAGAAAATCTATTTTGAGAAAACAACTTTTGAAGTTACAATTTCTCATATAAATCAGTGAATGCAAGTGGATTCAGTGAAATCTGTTATGAGGAAAACAAATGTGAGATTGAGTCATACAAAAACAAGTATATTGTGTCTGTAGTAGTCACTGTATCAGACTGTTGTGGTGAAGAAGGAGCTGAGTCGAAAGGCAAAGCTCTTGATTTATTGCTCAATTTATGTTCCTACCCTCACCTATGGTCATGAGCTTTTGGGTAATGACCGAAAGAACAAGATGGTGGATACAAGCGGTTAAATGAGTTTCCTCTGCAGGGTGGCTGGGCGCTCCCTTAGGGATAGGGTGAGGAGCTCAGTCATACGGGAGAAGCTTGGAGTAGAGCCGCTGCTCCTCCACGTCGAGAGGAGCCAACTGAGGTAGCTCGGGCATCTGTTCAGGATGCCTCCTGGACGCCTCCCTACGGAAGTGTTCCAGGCATGTCCCACCGGATGGAGGCCCCGGGGAAGACCCAGGACACGCTGGACTCCCTACGGAGTGTTCCAGGCATGTCCCACCGGATGGAGGCCCCGGGGAAGACCCAGGACACGCTGGAGGGACTATGTCTCTCAGCTGGCCTGGGAACGCCTTGAGGTCCCACCAGAGGAGCTGGAGAATGTGTGTGTGGAAAGGGAAGTCTGGGCATTTCTGCTCAGACTGCTGCCTCCGCAACACAGCCTCGGATAAAGAGAAGAAAATGGATGGAAGGATTACACTGTAAAGAGGGGGTATTATGTAAAATACACCATTGGAGGTTTCTACCATGTAATAACGTTGTTCCCTCATCAAAAACATGCCTCAAGAGGTTTTAGATGTCATCCATGCATGTTTGAGTAGTTTAGCGATCTCTCCCAGGCCCTATTCGAACTCTTCTTACAGTTCATTGCTATCCTCCGTCCACAAGCCTACGTTACCCATGCTCCCACACGACAATTCTCCATAAATATACAAAAGCATGATACAAAACAAATATATAATTTTCAAAAACGATAAAAGGTAACATGGTGGTCTAAATATGTTTTGTGTTAGCTGTTAATACCCCACAGAAGTTTTCACTCCACGTTCTTGACCAACCTGTTTCTGCATCACTGACTGAATGATTTTGGACTTTATGCCATGTTTTTTTTTCCATAAAAGAATGAAGAGCCCCTCAGGTCTTGCACTGTGCTAGCTGAGCTCTGTGGAGCAGGGAGAAATCCTCATGCCGATAATTATAGAAGTAAGCAGTTCTGGGAAGACGTGGACTTTAGACGGATACAAGTGGAACGCGCGTCTGCCTACACTTTTGGGCAACAGCCAGGAAACACACTCACTTCTCCGGAAACGGGAGGCGTTCTGAAGGGCGCTCCAAGAACACGCCGATACATTTGGGCAAAGAATCCAGCGCTGGGAGTCGGAGATGGGAACAGTGAAGGAGGAGGGGGATAATCTGGTGCGCGTGTATGCAGAGGGCAGGATTTGGGCACATGTTGGAGCACAGAAGGATTTACAGACACTGAGCCTCACAATCTCACACATGGCCGCGCTTGATAAGGTCAGATCTGGGACTGATAGACTGCAAGCATGAAAGAATAGTACCTCAGAATATTCAAACAATGTTATAATGTTGTATCCTCATCAAAAACACTCCATACACCTTCACTAGAATCATCTGAATAATTTGCAGTCTTGGAATTGCCAATTGGAAGCTACAGCTATTGTTTTAGCCTCGTTTAAACTCTTACGAACACCAGAAGATATTGTGGACTTATGGTTATTCTAGTGCAATGTCGAGTAAATGAGTTAAATTGAGGTTAAAAATAGCTGTTAACTTTAAGACTACCACCTGATGACATCACAATGTGGAACAGAGCATTGCAGGATAACTCAAACATGTGTGAAAGAAACAAAACACAACACCAGGTCTGTTTTTGAGGAGCTAACAACATCCCAACGTGACTAAAAGCTCACGAGTCATAATATTAACTCTCTTTTCCCTTGTCTTTTTTCCAACCTGAACAATAACTTGACAGATGCCCTTAACCAGACGTCAGAACCGGGCGGTGTCAGTTTACTCAAGTTTCAAACCTCCATTTCACAATATCAAGTTCTCGTGTTCCTATTACTGTGAAAAGAATGAAAGATGAAAGTATGGGCTACAGGTAGGACTCTGTCACTTACAGGACAAATTCCGATTGGCTGATCAATGTAGCTGTCACTCAATAAAAAGTGTTTCCATAACGACACTCTCCCTCTGACCTCAAGCACTGGTCTGCGGCTGTGTCCGAATGTGTACACTATTCCCTACAGGGGGCACTATTTAGGGGTCATTCCATTTCTCGTGGTGTCCGAATGTCCAGTTGGTGAAAAAGTAGTGCACTCAAAATTTCCCACAATGCACCCTGAAAAGTAGTGGGCATCAGTGGTCACTAGACTGGTCAATATAGACAATGCATTGCAAGAGTCGGCAAAACCAAATCTATCTATCTGTATCTGGTACTTTCTACTTTCCAACCCGCCACTCGTTTTAGATCAATATTATAATTTAAGACCCCTATGGATCCTGATTTTATATTTTTGACATATTAAATTGTAACTATATAAAGCATAACGGCTTCTTAAAATTCCATACATTACTTCACATTTGGAAAAACTTCAACTCACTAAATGTCCTACAACTTTTGCATGTTTCATTCACCTTTGTTCCACATTCTCAGAGTTAAAATATCTTCAGTCAAATTCTGTGTAATGATGATTTCAGAAAATTGATCCAAAATAGACAAAGAGAGCCTTATAAATGTGTTTCTCATGTCCTCTCCTCTTTCATCCTTGGATCAGGTCGTTCGATATTATCCCAGTGCATCTGCTCAAATGGAATGTGTTATACCCACATGTTACTACCACATCACAGCTTCTGTTCTGTTTACGACACGAGCCAAAGTCAGCCTCCGAATTCTCGGTTCACTTTTGGAAAAATGGAAAAATGGATCTTTCCCTGTGTATGGGTTGAGTCTGGAATGTGTCAATTTAATAAATATTTCGTGCTTGGCTGTGTCTTGTTTGAAATGTGACAGTGGCGCATTTGGATTTCCTTCGCTGGGTTTACCTGATGTAGCAAGTGAAGCATTACAGGCGTTAGCTTGTCAAAAGTTTCAAGACTTGGAAAACATGGTAAAAGAAAAACACCAACTCTTCACAATAGTGTGCTTAGTTTTTTTTTAAATTTAATTTTATTTGTGTTGTTCTGTTCTTCCCTCTATCAATATTAATTTGGAATTCTAGGCAAGTTCATTTTTAACTCCTCCAAGTAAAGAAAATTTTCAAAACAATATTATAAGGTCAACTAATAAAATTGTTTTGTATTGAGTTTTTGTTAAAGTTTTAGAGACTTTTCATCATCTAGTGATGGGACTTCGACACAAAGGCCTGGTCTATATAATGTATAGTGTATGTAATATTGTAGTTGCAATATAGCCTTTTGAGGTTGATTTTTACTCAGGAATAATATCTTTTCCACCATTTTTAGACAATTTGTTTGCTTGTATGTTGACAATGTCCCCAGCCTTTGAAAAAACACATTTACCAGGAACAAGTGAAGCTGGGATGCACAGATATGTGAGTGTCAGCTGTGACGGAGCGCCCTTAACTGCCCTATCATTCCCCGACCAGCGCGTCTCTCTCCCTCTCTCTCACTTTTTCTCTCTCTCTCTCTTCCTCTCTGGCCTGACAGAGCGCCACAGCCAGGAGCAGCCAGGAGCAGCCAGGAGCAGCCAGGAGCATGTGTGGAGTGCTCCACTTGTTCTCATGTAGCTAAGCTCCAGTAAACTGTTTCCCTGCAGGTCTGCACATGTGTCCTGTGATCCAAACTGTTCCCTTGCTGCCTGGACTCTGTTCTCCCCACACACACCTCACCTGCTGCCGACTTCATGCTGCTCTCTGGTTCATGGGCCAAACCAGAGCACTTCCTGGAAATGAAAGTCACTAACCTGATTTTGCGATTGAGCCATCATTTTTTTCATTCATTTATGACACCATAAACCTGTGACATCAGCTCATACACATGTGGATACAGATGTTTTTGTCCCAGAGGATGCTCTGAACGCGCCACACTGGTGATGTTCTTATATCTTTGCACCTCCTCTGTTGCTCTGGTTTTGGAGCAACATGTGTCAAAGTCCTGGTCCTGAAACAGTGACATATTTAATCATTAATGTCATTAACTGTAATAAGTCACCCTGACTCTGGGGGTACAGGTGGAGTGGCACAGATATACATACACTTCACTCTGCAGACAGACCCTCAGCCGAGGCAGTGAGAATCTTAAATGGTTTCATAGTGGGCAGAGTTTCATAGTGTGCAGAGTAGTGACACCAGAGACACAGGGAGCCACTATTCCCCCACACTTGCTTTCATTTCCACAGTAGTCCCAGTCCCTGAAAGTAACCCACCATTTTTCTGCCTGCCCCTCTGTTTGGTCAGTTGTCTTCTTGACGACAAGGTTGAGAGCGTGTGCAGAGCATCTATAAATTGCCACAAACAATCACACCGTGTACTTTATGCCCCAGTTTCCCATGAGCAGAGTCTTCATAGCAGGAATATTTAAGCTGCACTATGTAACTTTTCTGGTCGGGCGTTCTCCACCTTGTCTCCATGGTTCCAGATGTTCTTGCTTTGCGTTGAATGTTTCACAATATGTCACTAAACTTATCAATCTTTCATTTATACATTTTCAGGTGTTTTATTTCTAAAAGAACACACTGAAAACATGCATTCCTACGGTGAGCAGGCCTCTTTGTAGACCTGACCTGTAACGTGGCCTGGTAGCATCATATCTCCTTGGAGACAAACAAGCCCAGACCTACACCAAAAAAGTTTCATAGTGTTCACAAAATGGCTCCTCATTGTTAAATCTGGATCCATGTCTGACGTTAGCCTCACTGCTGCAGCCTCTTTCACTTCAGCCTTGGCCTTCTCCTCCAAATCCCTCTGTTCCTCCATGGCCTTTAGACTCAGACTGTCCAGAAGGAAGCACATATGTTTAACAAACTCCCTGAAGTCCTCACGCTCCACTATGGAAAACGTCTGAAGTCCTTCATCATAATATGGTGGAGGCTTGCAGCCAGAGCCTCCTTTGTGAGTTCTGCGGAGCAAAAAGGAAACAAAATAAAATAGGCTCTGCGCACAACAGCACCTAGCAGCCTCACTGTTAGCGTCACTACTTCCTGTATAATTTTATCTCTATGAGCTTTTTGTCGAGTCATGCTAAAATGAGTAAATATTTAAAGATGAGACAGTGGACAGGAAGCTGCGGGTGAATGTCACTGACAACATGTTAAACACTACACAAATAAAATGAATACTTCACCACAGGACACTTCTGTGTTTAGAAAGAGGCATGTTTGTGTCTCAATGCTAACGCTAATGCTGATTTTGAGGCATAATAAATATTAAAACGACACCACAAACTGAAGTATACATATAAAAATAATTGGGTAGTCTTTATTTTAATTAATTTGAATTTGAATAGGTTGTTTATTTTATGTTTTCAAATTTTAATAAAAGTGACTGTTAGCTTTGAGACACTGTGAGCTAGCTAATGCGCTGCTGTGTACAGAACCTACTGTAGAATACATGGCAGCTTCAGTGTAGGCTTATGTGGGCCATAGGTCCAGGCCTGGGTCTCATATACCGAGAGTTATGATCCAACCACCAAAACCGGGCCATGGGCCATCTGGTACCAGGCCCCAGAGGAAAATGTAATTTTACTTCTTTTTTATAGTCTACCACTACCTCTGTGTGCTATAGAGTCTAAAAATATACAGTACATTTTTCAGAACTAGAGTCTGGGGCTGGATGCATTTTATTAAAGGGAGGGGACCGCTGATATAAACGACATAAATAACATAAACCCACTTTACGTAATATAAAGTCTACATACATAAATGCTAATGCTAATCACTAATGAAAGAACATTCTAACATGTGAGCAACTATTTTGCTAGTTGTATAATGTAGGTGCCCGCATTGATAGAGAAGTTGGCAGAGATAGATGGCAGGTGAAAACAGAAATTTTGTGAGCTTTGAAGCTTTAAGTAAGTTTTGTTTTTGTTTTTGTTTTTGTTTTTTTATTTATTTATTTTTTTACCAGCAGATGTGAAAATTGTTTCTCCCTCCCCTCAACTGGCCCCTCAGACTCACCTGGCCTTTGTTCAGACTCACCTGTGGTCTTCTTCTGTCGGGATAAACCTGGCACATTATCAGACAGCAGTAACGCAGACAGCCTCCGGTGGTGATATGTGAGAATGCAGCCTGGCTGGGTGAGCCTAATGAAATCATTTATGTTTGATGGTGTTTATAACAACTATGGAATACTTCCCACTGTGTGAAACTTCTAAAGTCACTGTAAAAACATGTGCGTCAAAGGGAATTCTAAAGTAGGACTTTTTAAAGCCGTCCCTGGAAACCTTAGTGCTTTGAAAAGCAGCTTTAGCCCGCGTTGAAAATAAGCAGAATTAATGAATAGATAATGATGTGTTTCAATTAGAATTAAAAGGCGCGCGCCTACACCAGAACGTGCTGCTGCTCGCCTCCTAATTAAACCAATTCAATACATTTAGAAGGAATCAAGGTATTATTCATGTTCAATCAAGCCAGATTATCCAGTGCAGGCTTTAAAAGCAGAGGAGAAGAGAGGATAGGGGAGGAGAGGAGAGAGGAGGAGAGGAAAGGGGAGGAGAGGAGAGGGGAGGGCTGGAGAGCAGGGCCTTCCACAGTGTCTATTCAGAAGTGTACAGTAACTAAAGTGGGCTTTTGGCTTCATATAAAACTACTGGGGGCATTAGACTGAAAAAGCAAAGAAACTGCTTTAAAGGTGAAGTGTGTAACTTTTCTTTAAAGGTCCTATATTGCACAAAACGTACTCTTGTGAACTTTAAGCCATGTTATAATGTTGTTACCGCCTCAAAAACATACCTGGAGTTGTGTTTTGTTTCATTCACACATTTGAGTAATCCTTTATTATTAGTCAGTCTACATCTCCAAAGTTCAAAGTACTCGGTTCCACCTTGTGATGTCACGAAGAGGTAGTTTTCAAGTTTGTGATGAGGAAACGACATTATGACATAGATCACAAAATAGCGTAATATGACATCACAAGGTGGAACAGACCATTTTGAGCTTTGGAGATGTAGACAGACTAATAATAAAGGGTTACTCAAAAGTGTGAATGAAACAAAACACACCTCTAGCATGTTTTTGAGGAGGTAACAACACTAGGACATGACTAAACGCTCAAAATAGTCAAGTTTGCTAACGATAGGACCTTTAATGTTAAACTACATGCTGGAAATACATTGTAAACTAGTAATTTAAAGGCTTATACATAAATCTGTGTTACATCCACATCACCTCCTCATACCCCTTTAGTCTCTGCTGGTGCACATTTTGGAGAGGTTTTGGCCATGTGACGGCTGGGGCATGTCCACACAGTAATCCCGGATACACTTGGTCTGCGGCTGCGCTCTGAGCTTCTGTGGATCCCAGCTCCAAACACGATTATCCCCCAAAGAATCCTCAGTGTCGTGGCCTCAACTGAACATTGAACTGTCAGGGTGAAAGGAGCGAGGGAGGGGGTGGAACATGATCAAAACGACTCCACTCAAGTTTAAATAAGTTGAATTTGGAAGGGCAATAGCGCTTTTCACAGTTAATAAAAAAAATTGTGACAAAAAAAAACAAAACAAAGCATCACGGGATACGTACTTAGAGAAATGGTAAAGCAAAGCCAGAATGTCCTCATCCATCGAAACAACTTCCTTATGGAGCTCAACAGTGACCGCCCCCCGTTCCGAAAGTAAATTCTCATTTATTTTCCCATAGACTTTCTGAAAAAAATAATATTAAAAGTTTGAAAACTCAGGCCTAATCAGCTCTGGTGACTAATGACCACAAAACCTGTCATTTTATTTAAAATCTTTTTGTTTCTGAAACTTTATAAACCTCAAAGTTATTAAAACATTTTGTCAAATATTTGTATAATAATAATAATAATAATAATACATTTATTTGGATATTTGATTAATGATAAATTACATTGTGTTCAAACAATAATAATCAACAGCTACATACTTAGCTATAATCATTTGTTTAAACATTTTCAGTTTTTCAATTTCAATTTTAAATGTGCTTTTTAGACTTAAAACAATGCCGTCATGGATATTAGTTAGCACATGCTGGTTAACCTCCATTATGTCTTTGAGCTCTCAATATTTAATTTTTATTTATTTATAATTTTTTTGGATTGTAGGTCGCCTCCAGGGAGATTTTATTTCTTTGCCTGGAACATTCCACAGAATGGCAGAAAACTCATCTCCATGTTCCAAAGTTTGGCTTTAACTTTCTATCTCCATGGAGACATATTTACACAGTGCTGCTTTAATGTTTGATAACACATCAAACACAGCATGCCCTCTGACTTTGACTATCCAAAAGTGTGACAACCAATGAGACAATCAGCCCCAGACTGCTCCAGTCTGCTCCAGTCTGCTCCAGTCTGCTCCA
>KN480323.1:31970-47034 GCA_000787095.1 Periophthalmodon schlosseri
AGTCTGCTTCAGTCTGCTCCAGTCTGCTTCAGTTTGCTTCAGTTTGCTTCAGTCTGCTTCAGTCTGCTCCAGTTTGCTCCAGTCTGCTTCAGTTTGCTTCAGGCTCAAAGAAGAGGCCCATGTCTACACTTTTCTGTGTGTGACAGAGAACCTGCCATGCTGCAGAACATCCCAGACAATGCAATATCATTTCCATGGAAACAAGCAAGAGACAGATCCTTCTTTAGAAAAGCAACATTATACACCTTTAAGGATTACAGATCAAATGAAGGACTTGAGCTGTCTGTCAGAGCTGCATGTTTATACTAACCTGGCTTATGCCTGATTGATATGTGCAGCAGCCTGAATTGAGTTCTACACAGTATCAGTCTGTGATGTTCTCGCTGAAAGTTACTGGGACATTCAAATGAATACTCCAAGCTAATTTAGCTTAACCCTAACTCATCACAACAGCGGAGCAAGCTGAGAAATCAAACTTTAGTTAAATCCAGTTTAGAGAAAAGCACAGACCTCTTTCCTCCACAGATGCACAAAGCTCTTCTCTCTACACAGGAGTCACAAACACAATAGTCTATATTTCTGATCAAATAAGCTGAAGTACATCTTTCAGCGTAGCCATGTTTGTTTTACCTCACCTTTGAATCAGCTCAAACCATAATGCTGTGCTCTGATTGGCACCATGGGGAGCATGCTGAAATGAATTCTCATGAGTTTGTGAAGTCACAAATACAGAAGCATTTGCAGTTAACAGCTTGAACAGCTGGGATTCTGTCTTTAAGAAATGCTGTGGCCTGATCTTCAGGGCCTGTGCTTACGCTGAGTGCAGAGAACGCTTACACATCACCACCTGGAACCTCAAGCCTCCAGGAACATTCTTCTGTTACAGGACAGAGAAGATGCAAACAAAACCCACAGTGAAACCCAAGAGTCCCAAGCAGAGGAGGAGGTTCCAGTAGACAGTTTTGGCTTTGGGTGGAGTGTTGGACATAAAACAGCAGCTTGAAAAGCATACAGCACTCAGGAAGAACTTGTGACCTTCCGCTGTGAGTTTGAGTGAAACTAGCTGCTGTGCCACATGAGTATAATACACAGTGATTTTCATTGAAGGTTTTTTTAGTACTTAAAATAATGACTATGTATAGAACCAGACATTATTTTCTAGATTGGGTTCTCCCCAGACTGGAATCTGGTGTGGGGCTCCATCTACTGGGAGCACCATGAGAAAAAAAATATAATCTTGGCTAATAACGAACATTACCAGAAGATCTTAATGTGGGCACACAGTTGTAATGACCGTGATTGGCAGAAATGCTTTGAATGAGTCTGGTGATGATTTATGGACTAAAAACTGTGCAGGGTCTTTACCTGTGAAACAACAATCCTGGGAAAATTCAAAGTGCACATTCTTTGAGGATCTTTTTACAGAACCTTACAGAGGACTATTGAAACCAGCATGAATGAAGCCAAACACAACTCCAGGTTGATGTGGGAACATTGTTATGACATGATTATTAGCTAAAAAAAAATCTATTTAGCATAATATGTGCCCTTTAAAGACACAGTATGTAACTTTCTGGAGGTGGCACATCTGAAAATGTGAAAATGGTAAGTTAAAACCACATTTTGGAACATTTTACATTTAGATAGATACGTTTGATTTTAGATGTTAGCCAAAGGAACAACATTTCTATGGAAACAAGCAGGAGCAGCCCCTCCTCCAGGCCAATAAGAGTCGGGTTTGTGAAGAAGCGAGCCAGCTCACAGTAAGGACACAGGTTTTTCAGTGCAATGAACACAACCAAAATGGGGAAAAAAAGTTATTTATAAGTTATTATAAAAAGTTGCATATCGTGGATTTAAATAACAAACGAAAATCCCACTGGCAGACGACAATGAAATTAAAAAGTCAACAAGCTCGATCTACGTAAAGCCTCACATTGACAAAGCGCCTTCCCTGATCCTCGTGTCAATGTTTGGGTGTGAGGAGGTGCACTCACAGACAGGGGAACAGAACCAAGTGAGAGGTACACAGGCCCTGGCCCCGAGCAGCAGGGGCCCGGGACCAGAGCCTACAATCAGCCAGGTGAGAGGAAGTGGTGGGCATGTGGGATATGAAGGACAGTAGAAGTTACTGCTATTGTACACGTACATGTGATACCTTGTTTTTGATGCCTTTAGTTCATCATCTTTAACCATAAAAAAGAGGGCACTAGCCTCCCCTAGAATGGCCAATGCTCCCCCATAGCTCCTCCAAAGATTTTTGCCTCACTTTCGTAACACATCCAGTCTCAACTAAAAACGTTTAAATGAAAACCACAGAGCGTTCAAAATGAGAAAATGAGACTACAAAATTAAATAATTCCATGTAATGCAGATACTGGGGTGTGTGTTCCCCCAAAACCTGTTTAGTTCTGTACTTAGGGAACATCTCTGGTGCAGTGTTTAAGAAGGACACTTACTACTTGCTGAAGATACTACTAGCAACCTGCAAGAATTGAGGGACAGATTGAGGACTCAGAACAATGTCAAGAGAAATGGACAAAATGGCCGACTTACACATCAACGACAAATGCCTTTAAATATATTCTGCTGTGATAAAATACAGCTCTTGTCTTACGTGTTTGTGGAAAAAATGAGAAAACTACTTTAAAAATAAAGTATAAAAAATAAATAAAATAAACACACAATCTTTTGCCATATATTTGAGCAAACTGTGCCTTGCCCCAGTGCAGACATATTGTATAAGTAGCTCTTAAGGTCAAAATAAGTCCGGCGTGTTCTGTCTGCATCTGATTAGAAAGAATTATTGTCTGAGAATCAGGAATTGCACATTAGCATGCTAGTTGTTGTTAGTGTTACTGTCACGGTAAACACCGCTCTGGTCTCTTAGAGTTTTGCAAAGTGCTTATAAACTCATTGTGGTGAATAATTAGGATGTTCTGAATGCGTACGGTAAGTGAGGAATAACTTTGGACCAGTGCAAGCTGTTTAAAATGAACCAGTTCTGTTTTTCACGTTTTTAAAACAGTAAAAATCAAGGTACACTGTGTAACTTTTCTAGTGAGGCACGTCTCAATGGAGAGGTTAATTCTTTGTCTGGAATGCTCCACACTATGGCAATAAATTGATCAAAAGCATTTATTTCATTACAGATATTTTTATTGCTGAGGAATATTCCAGGCTAAGCAATAACATATCCACACTCCACCAAAATTGTTCCATGGTGCACCTTTAATGCATGGATCAACTACAGAAGTTGACATGGGGACGCCATACTGTTCGGCTCCTGCCATTTGAAGCCAATTCAGGATAGTAGTTCAAGCAGCTAATCACCCCTCCCCGCCCGCACCATAGCTGTCAATCAAACCTGTCGCTAACGCTAGGTCGGGAGTGACCTCGAGGAAAAAAGGCACCTGATTATGTCTGTTGTTAATGTTCATATCTTTATTTACAGACAAAATCGCGACATAAAAACCCGGATCGTGTAGAGCATTTTAAGACCAGAATGTCGAACCTGAAAGCAGCAGTTACAGAGAGAGGGGCCAACGTTTTTCAACAGAAAGTGAATTAAAACTGATGGAGCCGGTTCTCACCCATGTCTGCTTTCTGTTGGGTTCGTTTCATGTGAATAGGCCTCAGTGATTTAGAGATATTAACCAGAAACCAGGTCACAAAAAAGTTGTAAAGTAGCACGGGTGACTAGCTTTATAATCCCATAAGTGTGTAATGGGAAGTGTAAATGAGCCGTGCTGTTCCTGTCCATGCCGTGCTCCTCTAAATGATGATGTGATGATCTAAACGGGGACTTTCAGAGCATCAAAAGTTTATTAAGATCCAGACTGCTGTATTCAGCCTGAGCCCTGCACTTTTAATGAGGGAGGTGCATTATAGACATTATACTTTAAAGAGACATGCACTTTAAATGCACTGTATTATGCCAAGCTGACTTTTCTTAAAGGTGCACTCTGGAGCTTTTTTGTGGTGCGGGGTTTGCTCTTTCACGTTTCCGTGGAGATATTAATGCTTCATATTAGCGCTTTGCCTGGAATGTTTCACAGTATGGGACTAAACATCTCTATTTTGCATGTATTCAATTATAAATGTTTTTATGCCAAAAATGCCCTTGAAGCACATGCGTTATTATTGGGAGCCGGCTTGGTCTGATCATCTGTCTCCATGGAAATAGATCAGTTTAATGCCATACAGTGGGACTTTTCAGGAAAGCAGGTGACGCATCCTCCACCTAAAAAGTGAGATTATACTGTAGACCTTTAATTGTGCGTTGTGTTTATATGTAGATGATGATTTTACATTTTGTTACTTATAAACCACAATATTGATTTAAAATGAACAAACCAATAGAATCAGGTCCATTCACTTCTTGTTTGAAGATGTTGAACCGACAGGCCCCACCTCTTGATTGGATTTCACTGGATGATGTGGACTTTCATGAAACTGTTTTTATTGTTGAAAAATGGCTATGTGACATTTTTTAACCCTACATTTATGCGCAAGTACAGAGCAGTGGGTGGAGATAGGGGGTGAGTGACAACAGACATTTTACGAGCAAAGCGACTCAAGGAAGAGTTGTACTGTTACACCGTCAAACATGTTACTCAAGTAGTAAAAGTATGGTGTGTTGTGTGCTTTTTTGTTAGAAAGTTAATCAAGTACTGTAACTGTACTAGAGTAGGACACGTAACTGAGTACTCCTCGCCTCTAACTCTAACCTCTAAACTCACGAGATCCCAAGAGAGCCGTCTCAGATTGAAAACTGCGTGTTGAGAGTGCTACACGTATCAGTGCGGCGTGAGCCGGGTCACCCCAGCTCTGCTCCTGGTCTACGCTGTGAGAGCAGGAGACTGGACTACAGCAGAAGGCCCTAGTCTGTGGTGAGTTCAGTGACCAGATGAAGTCCACTCTGTCCGTCTTCCTCTTCCTCCTCCGCCTCCTCCTCCGTGACTCACGTCCACACGTTTACTCATCACCAAAGCGCTGTGAGGACCTGCGTCACTCACACTAGAGCCAGACACTGCATGTGCTTCATTCTTTAGGAGAACAACATGTGATGGACTTGGTGGAACTCAAACCACAATAAGAAATAAGAAAAAGTCAAATCAGACTGGTATTGTAAGGTTTACCCTTTTGCCCTCATGACACGGCCACACCCCATACCCCCACCCCATGGGATTATTGTGTCACATGAGTCCAGTTAAAAGAATAAACATGTCTTAATGTTATGGCTTTATTATTTAACTTAGTTATGTCCATAGAGACAAGCAGGAGATGCCACCAGATCAACTTACAGGTCAGATCTGTGGAGAAGTGACCTCACTCACCCTGAGCTGTATTAATTAGAGCCTGAGCCTGCGTCTTTCCTTCCCCCAGCCGGTAATTTAAAAAGCCGACAGGTCCCGCAACTCCTGCCTACGTGATGCGATTGGATTTGCTTGTTTTTGAAGCCACGTGATTGGCTGAAGCTACGGACGTTTCATGCTACGTGACCAGAGTCGTGACAGCTGACAAACACTGACAGCGGAGTGTTGGCATGGATCATCAATCAAACTGACAGGCGTTCTGATGAGGTTTTAATGAAAAAATCATTTGTTAAATTGTTTTGAGTGTAGTGTTATATGTTATATATGAGTGTAGTGTGTGATGAGACCAGAAGAGATGATGACGAGGCAGGTTCAGAGCAGGTTTAACGTAAGCTTTCAAGAAGGAAACAAGCTGAGAATCTGTCTCACATTTTAGCCTACATAAAAAAGTTAAAATAAATTCATGGTTAGTAAAGCTATACATGGGGTGAATTCAGGAAAAGCAGGACGATTAAGCAATTGTGATCTTAAATTGTAGCCCCAGACCCTGTGAAAAATAACTACAGTTTTCTGTGGCCTGAGAGCATCACAGTTAGTTCGGCATAATTTTTAGCAATTTTTACACATGTGTATGAAAATGACAGTCATGTGTCATATTATGGTCTTAAATGAAAGGGCTACACATCTAACTAAATGAGTTTACATACAGATTTATTTGTTCTGAATTATATTTTGTGCTTGCCCTTTTGAACAAACAGGATGTTATGACTTTATATGAATTTATATGTAAAGACACATTTTTTGTCAAATTCTTGTCATTCAGGTAAAGTGGGACACCAATATTCAGGGAAAGTGGGACACTCATAACTTGTGTTTTTGAATGTTTGCTTTAGCGGAGAAAATAAGTCCAGCGGTATCAAATATCTCTTTAATAGTGAGGTAGATATTGGTCCTACTGTGACACGCTCCTCTGTGAGTTTATAGATATAATAACAGCGTGGACGAGCAAGGACAACCGGAGTTGAGAGGCTACAAAACTTTTGTCTCTGTCCCCAGTCCTTACTGAAGGCAAGCGGATTCACCATGTGTTTTGGAGTGAGTTTTGGAGGAGTTTATTCACTGTTTTCCCCGTATGAGTAACATCAGGGCACCTGACCGGGCTAAAGTGCTAACGTCATGTATGTGCGCGTACATGAGCAACCGCGTCGTGCTTTGGCCCACCTCCTCCAACCGGGACAAGGTTTGAAACGTGCCTGGGCACAGTTTGTTTGGATTCACACTGGACAAACATACATTTTCAAGAAAGTGGTACAAGCTTCATCCATGGCCTCATTACAATGTGTCTGAAAGAGCAGATGCTGCATTTTCCTTGAAGGGATTCACTAACTGGAAAAATGCTACAATAAGATAACATGCAGTAACAGTGTGTGAACAGCAGGGGCATGACGTGAATATCCTGCTTTCCAGAGCTGTAACAAACAAACAAGGAGATGCTTGGAAAATATTGTGGGCTCAGTGGTGTAATTCACCAGGCGAGATCTTGCAATAGAACACATGATGATGATCTGAAGGAGGGAAATTTGATTCAGCTACTGAAGTTTAAAGGTCCTATATCAAGCAAAATGGACTCACTTCCAACACAGACCAACCAGCCGCTGTAGCAAGAGGAGGGCTTCATTTCTGCTTTGTTTGTGAAAAGACCTCTTAGCTTAAAACACATGTAAATGCAGATGCTGACATAGCACGGGATCTTGGTCCTCCCGCAGGCGCAAAACAGAGGAAGGAGCTGCAAAGGAACAGAGAAAACTTTATGCATGAGTATAAAGTTATGAAAAACGAAGCATTTCACTTAAGTAAAGAGGCAAGGGTTCAGATAAAAACTATGAATACTGCGACCACTGCACAGGGATTTGTGAATGGAGCTTTGGAGACATAAGAAGGTGCTCCTCAAAGCCAGCAGGCAAGGAACACCAAGGCGGAAAGAGAGTGCTTGGCATTAGTGGTAGGCCTGTCACAATAACACATTTTGAAGTGCGATATATTGCTGGAAAAAATATAGATGATAAACGATAATATTGAAACTAATTTATGCCACTGACCCAAAAACCCTTAAGTAGAATTATCCCCAAAAACTATTCTAAATACAACAATCTACAATTTTGTTAAAAAGCACTAACGGCAATAAATAAACAGCAGAATAAAACACTTAGTATTTAGTCTGTATCTATAATGAGTCATAGAAGTTTTTTATTCAACCTTCTACAGCTCAAATCTAATTGTAAAACAGAAAAATAACAAAACGTTCCTGTCTAGTACTAAGAAAAAGTCCCCACAGTAAATTCTGACCCCAAAAAATGATTGTTCCATCTAACATATATTGAAAGTGATCATCATGACAGGTCTAATCTTTGGTGAAGTCAGCCTGTTCGAACTTGACTGAGTTGCTAAAGGTGCTAAGTTGTGTGTATGATGATGGAACTGCAAGTACAGGAAGACCAAATGAACCTCACTGGACTATGGACATGACCCAGCTCAGAAGATTCCATTTGACCATTCACGAAACATCTCCAAATGAAATACTATCAAACCTGATAACTTCATGTTTGTGATTAGGGCAGGAAAAGAGACGTCTGGATTTGATGAGAAACAGCACTCTTGAAAACTGGACCTTCCCTGTTAAAAGTGAGTGACATCATTCATTGCCGTGCTAAAAATACAACAAACCAAATTTATCTCCCCCTGAAGACATCACAAAACTGCACAGGCATCTTGATCAAAATGCGGGATCAACAACGACAGTACTAAAGGAGCAGGCAACAGAGAAGAACTGCTCTAATCTGGCAAGAACAACATTAAGTTAAATAATCTTATTCAACAGAAGACATGTTGGGGAACTCTCGAAGATGAAACTGAGACATTTCATAGAAGGAGATCGCTTAAACACCCCTGAAGAAATGGGGCTGTCAGAACATGAGCAGAAGCTGTGCCGCTGTTTTGAACTGACGGGGAAACGGGTGTTACTAACAATTGAAATGATGAATGCACAAAATCTGATGACTGAAAAGAGAAAGACGTGTGGCGTGCCAGGTGAAAACGAGACACTTGCAGCGGCAAAATGTCTGACGTAATGTTAATGTTTGTGATACTACAGAGGACATCAAGTCTAAGAAGGTTTGCGGATGAATCTGGAGAAAAGAAGCCTGATTAGATCTACTTAATTACGCGAAGAAATGGCAACTGCTCCGACCACTTTGCAAATCCTTAACTTGAGGAACAATGAACTGGATTGGCTGATTTCTAAGGACGTGACATATCAGTACGGAGACATTTCTACCAGCTGTCTGAGCCCACCAAACAAAGTGTAAAGAAACTGGAAAGGGGAACGTTGCATGAGCTGCAAAGGGAATCTATTGATCAAACTGGAGGTCTTCATATTCTAGTATTTTCATTTAAAATATTGCATGTTACACGGCTGTCCGTTTTAATAGGATTCACTTGTAGATTGGAGACACTGGGTCCATGGGAGCTGCACTGCGCTGCTCATGATATCTTGCCCCAGTGCCCCTGAAGAACGGGTCAAACACAAAGGTAGAAGGTAGGTAGAAGTCCCTCCCCCACCCGCTCTCTGCCTCTCTGCTGGAGCATTCCTCAGAGTACAGCGTGGGCGCCCGGTTCTACCGACACGGTTCTTTGTGTTTGGGCTCTGCGTTCCCTGCAGCTTTCCGAACAATATCTCTTTATGATATTTGGGAGCGGCGTGGGCGGGCTGATCGATACGAGCGCTCCAACTACACCGCCCAGCACTCACATCAAGTGAATGAGTCAAACCTGAGTCTGCGTCACCGGAAGAGAATGACAGAAAGTAGCATTGATTTTCATGTGTAGTATTCAGTTACCTCCAGCTAAACTTTGGTGATAGAAGTGAGCAAAATGGGGGGGAAAGCGGGGTCAAATTTCTCTTGGTAACGCGAACAAACATTTAAGTGCACAACACTATATTTAAAAGTCCTATATTTCACAAAACTGACCCCTGTGAGCTTTAACCCATGTTATAATGTTGTTACCTCCTCAAAAACATACCTGGAGTTGTGTTTTGCTTCATTCGCACATGTTTGAGTAACACTTTATTAATAGTCTGCCTGCATCTCTTAAGCTCAAAATGCTCTGTTCCATCTTGTGATGTCATGAAGTGGCAGTAGATAAGCAATTCCAGGGCTGAAATCAGCCAAATGGTTCTAGTGAAGGTGAGTGGAGTTTAACAGAACAGTGGAGCACTTCCTGTATTACCACATGACATCACAAGGTGGAACAGAGTGTTTCTGTTTGAGAGAAGAACTCAGCCTGAATATGCAGGGTTTGTGTGTGAATGAAACAAAACACAACAATAGTAATGGTTTTAATAGATGAAACACCTGAAGCACTACAGCTCTGTCGACAGTATGAAATGATTTGAACATTCGTGTTTTTTGCGCCGCTCCTTCAGATATGATTTAGTTTCTTGTTTTTGTGGTTTATCCTTTGCAAATACCAGATTTTGACCTTCCAGTTTCTTAACTTCAAATCATAAATCAGATATTACCGAGACAGCTATTCTTAAAGTCACTCTTACATACTTTTAAAAGTTTCCTCACATACCATTTTCATTCTCATTTTAATTTCTTGGACCACTACTTTGTACTTCTACTTCAGTAAAATTCAGTCTTAAACTTTTGTCCAGTTGGCAGATAGGTTTTTTCTTTTGTGATGGAACCTACCTGGATGACTGAGGGATTACACTGGCATTTTGTTTTGCCTAGGATCCAGAATAAACACTTCGTAAATTATTCAAGAAGATGTTGAGTCTGGTGCATCTCTGAGTTCAGATTGGCTAATCCATCTGTCAATCATGTCCATCGGGGACATGCATAGTCTGTCCATAACAAAACAAATATGGCTACTCACGAGGAAAAAAAGAAATAAAAAAATATCACTGGGGACTGGACAATTTGCAGATTTCTGAAGACTAAAAAAAACAATCAGACTGCACAGCCTTGTTTGATTCTGGCTTGAAACACAACCACAGTCTGTATAAAGAAGTGGACTAAGTGAGTGTGACGTCACCCATCGCGTTCGGCTCCGGTCAAATGAAGCTCATCGAGGTTAGAGCGGTTATAGCGGCGAATTTGGAGCCGAGTTCCACATTTGGAATTCCGAACGCGCGTATCATAGCGACCGAAGGGCCAATCTGGAGCGAGGCTGTTGAAGGTAACGCCCCTTCCCGCCCGCACCACTGGTCTAAGCAGGGAGCGGGCGCTTAGCAACGCTGTCAATCAAACCTGTTGCTAACGCTCGCGGGAGTGACCTCGGGGAAAGAAGGCGCCTGATTTGTGAAATAAAAACACCAGGATCATGTGGAGCGGGTTAATATGAACATTTTAAGACCAAAATGACGAGTTTGACAGCAGCAGTTACAGAGAGAGGGGCGACAGTTTTCTAATATAAAGTGCGGCAGCTAGCAGGTTAGCTATGTCTTTATAGCTATATGTATATGTACAGTCTACGGACACAATGGAGCTAGTTGGGACTAGACTGATATCCTTCTGTATAAAAAGATTGAGATATAAGTGTGGACTTGCCAGGCAACAGTTTTGACTCTGCCCACATCATTCCTCCAGACCTCTGAATAATATTTTGTCTTCTCATCCTTTAGCATATTCAATCCATTTTCTACTTTTTGAGACGTTCTTTTTGCGCTTTGAAATTTCAGCTTGTAAGAAAACCCTCAGTGCCCAAGACCTCTCCTCCTCCTCCTCCTCTTCCTCCTCTTCCTCCTCCTCCACTCTCTCAATCCCAGTCTCTGTTCAAACTGCATGCGCTCTCATTGAATAATAATCAGAGGAGATGGTTGAAAACGCGGCTCGTTGGATGTTATTAGGGTCTTTGTGTTGAATAGCGGCGGGCTGGGGCTCAGTGCTGCTGGTTTGTGGCGTTGAAAGTAGGTCTCTGATTCATGGAGCTGCACGGAGCCACACTTTGTTGTTGTTCAAAGGGGCAGTTGTTCTGTGTTTATCCGCTGGGCTGTATTCTCCCAACTAGAGCTGCGCAAGGAGCAGTAGAAGAAGAAATCTGCATGTTATAGTGTAAAGTATAATCCACGCACTACTTTCTTACTTGGTTTATGTAATGATAAGAATGCACTGGCTTTTCATAGCGCCTTTTAAGACTCCCAGCGCGCTTTAAACTGGCGGTAAGATACTATTGTGGCCACAGCTGCCCTGGGGTCGACTGACGGAAGCGAGGCTGCTAATCTGCGCCATCTGACCACCGCCAGCACTCACTCACACACCATATTCATACTACGCAGTGTGGGTGAAGTGTCTTGCCTAAGGACACAAGTCGCCCCGCTTTGTCAAACGTGTCCTCTGCAAGATGATAACACAATAACCCGGCAGGAGCCAAACGTGGAAGACTCTGAGTTGAGTTTGCGGTATCTGGTCTCCACCATCTGAGGTTTGGTTTCCTGACAATCCCTATCTGAGCTTAACATATGGAGGTCAGAGGGGTCAGAGGGCATGTTCCTAAGACTGAGATGCTATGTATGTTTAAGTCTGTGGACATAGATAAGAGTTAGGATATGAAGGGGGGTTACAGTAGAGACTATATGACAAGTTCTTTGTTCTGGGTGTGTCTCGCATTGGCTTAGAGAGCTCCCGGACCTTTGTCTGTAATTGGCATATTACTCTGTTTTTGTAATAAATAGCATTACACTATCAGAGCTTTTGTCTTTTGGGTTTTTCCTGAACACATCCTACTCCGGACCAAAGGACAGCTACAAGGGTGAGCAGCTGTATTGAGAATTAATCCACAAGTTCTACACAGAAACCTGGGATCTCGCTCGCAAGAAAACAGGTGGAACATTCAAAGGCCTGTTGCTAGAAGTTCGTTTAGTTAATGTTCATGTAGTTAATGTTTGCTAATATTATATAGTTTGAGTCGAACTGAAATAAGGTTAGCTCCGGCTCTGCGAATAGAGGTCGGTGAAGAGAATTTAATTATAGCTCTGTCAATGGAACGAAAGATACAAGAGTCTGAGAGGTTTTAGATTTTATAGACAAAGCTTTAAAGGAACTGTATATAGCCTGCACACTCAGTTTTACAAAAGGCGCCGCAATCACATCTGTCACTGTGACAAGTGTCTCATTCTCAGTACTGTATATGCACAGGCCTCATGTGAAAGCTCAGAACCTCCAGAATTCACTCACTGAGCTGCAGAGGCTGCATGAGTCATGACTAGCTGCAGGTGCTGGGGTTTAGTGAGCATTCAGACCAGGGAGGTTTAGGGTTAAACCAACTGGATCTCAGTATTGAAACTGGCAACCCAAATGAGGTCAATGTTTATGAAATTTTAAATAGTGTTGTTCCGATCCCGATACTTGGCCTTAGTGCACTCGCTGATACCAGTCCCATACCACATAGTGTGAAGAAGTAGACTAAGACTACCCAGTTTTGTTACACTATAAGAGCAAAAAATAACTAGTAAAAGGCTGTCTCTAAAGAACATATTTTCACTTTAACAAAACGTGTTAAAATTGAACAGATAACCTTTTCAGTTCTACAGTCCAACACAGAAATGAACAACACAGAAATGAAGTGACATTTTTGTACCTGCTGCATTTGACTAGGGCTATACTACTGTTGTGGTCTTTATGTAGCCCTTTTGTGATGTTTTATGTGAGCGTGACCTAAGGATGAACTTCTACTTCATAGACTGTATAGATATTCTACTGCGCCGCTGAGACCAAGGCCAAAATTTCATCTGCTCTACCGCCTGAGCCACTGTCATCCTGACTCCATTTTAACTGTATAATGTAGAAATGTAGAATAATATACTGAAGAAAAGTTCTTTAAAACCACAGTTTGCTTGTCTGGGATCCAGAATACACACTTCTTCAATACTTTGTGAAGATGTGAGTTTGGTCACCGCGTGATTGACAGGTGGATTAGCCAGTCATAATAAAGGAAAAAAATATCACAGGGCGGATTTCTTTACAGATTTTTTTTACAGAATTAATGAGAGAAGCACTAAACTCTGATAATCTGAGGTGAGATAAAATAGATTTTATTTGTAAATCATAGGTGACCAATGAGCTCCTTCGTTTCACATGCGTCACTGACACATGAGGGGTTCATTTTATCTGTATTTGTTGCTTTGATTTTAATCAGCTTAAACATGCCGTGTCTTCCCTTCGTTTTTGTGCGACCAAACAGGTGCCTGCCCCTCCAATAGGGAACGACCACGAGCGTGCGTTAAAAAGACGTGAAGCCTATTGTTTTTTTTTACTTTACAAACTCTTAGTCCAAAGGCTTAAATGATGAATTGTTGTTTAATGTAATATTATGATGTCAAAAAGGTGTTGGAATGAAGAGTGCACATTTGATCTTCGATGCACCTCTTATTTTGCTAAAAAATGTCAGAATAATGAAATACAATCATTATCTTTTTAGTGTGTTAATAATCATCATATTTTTCTAGTTATTGTCCATGTGTTTTAACTCACAAAAGACTGGTGTAAAGTGAATTATGTACAGTATTGAGGTTACATGGGGGTCTAATTGTGAATGTATTTTTTCACTGTTGTGATTGGTTGATTACTCGTAAGGGGGCAGTCCCTTAACTTGTATAAGGGGAGCGGAAGGGTCTGTCCTCATACCTGAGGAAGGTCAGAGGGACTGAAACAACTAATAAAAGTGAAACCAGGCTGAGACAGTGTGTGGGAGTCCTCTTAAAACCTTTCAGTCAGCTGTATTTGTCGCTTTGAAAAAACATGGCTTGTTTCCATGGAAATATTGCACCTTTTGTCTATAATATTCAACAGTATGGCATAAAACTCATGTATCTCACTGAAAAATGAATGGTGTTAACTTTGTTTCCATGGATTCATCTAGGCGACGTGCACCTCCAGAAAGTTCCACCCTGTAGCTTTAAGTAAATGTAATGAGTACCTATTCTGTACACAGGTCTAGTTCCCACTCCTAACCTGTGTTCACAACTACATTCACAATGACCTGACTCTGAGAAAGCCTGAGATTATTTTTAGCCTCATTGTGAATTGATGACGCCGTGAAAGCTCCCCCTCTTTCCCAAATGTTCTGCCGCTGAATGACGAGCTCTTTGTGTAATGTTCATTCACAGTCATTCATAAATAATATTGTGTACATTATCTGAGCCCGTTTGTGTAAGCACGGTGATAGAACAGAGGGAGCCTTATGGATTAGACGGAGGTGTGGAGCGCTAAGAGGTGGGGAGAAGGTCCACTGCAGGGTACGAAAGTCTGAGAAAGCCAACTGTTACCCAAGACTTAGTTGTAGTCTGACAAATACGAATGTTCAGGCAGTCACACCTATATGCTGAGTTAGGTAATTAACCCTGGGTCTCTGATAAAGCATTAAAGAGGGGGTATTATGCTTTTTTTTTTTTTAGCTTTCTACCATGCTATAATGTTGTTCCCTTGTCAAAAACATGCCTGAAGAGGTTTTATATGTCATCCATGCATGTTTGAGTAATCTAGCGATCTCTCCCGAGACCTTGAGGTCAAACTCTTGTCATTGTTGTGTGTAAACCTTTTGCTGTTTTATTTTCGATCATAATTGGCATGTAAAACAAGTACATTTAAGCATCTGAGCTAAAGGCTAACCAACTAAGTGGGTCTAAATGCCTAAACCCCGCCCACAACCAGATATCAAATAAAGCTGCTAAACTGGGCAGT
>KN480325.1:434-10441 GCA_000787095.1 Periophthalmodon schlosseri
GTCACTGTGTGGCTGCCCTGCTCTTGCCTTGACCAAAAGCAATCAAGTGTCCACTCTGTTCAAGGGGAATTGCACACATTTAAAGTGGTTTACTTTCGGTTATAACTAAGTGTAATATATAAAAAAACAGGCTCATTCTTTGGATTTTTTTTAAATATAGGAGATAAAAACTGAGATATGCAGCCTGGGTCCACATTTCTTTCAGAAACTTTTTAGACTATGGTAGCTTATGTGGGTTGATCTCATAGACTGTATATATAAATGGACATAGCTAACGGGCTAGCTACCGGGTTCCAAATAGGCAATGCTCATGGGCACGCTTCAGGCTCTATTGACTCCAATTCACTTTACATTGAAAAATTGTCACCCTCCTCTCTGTAACTGCTGCAGTGAGCCTTGTCATTTTCTGGCCATAAAATGTTCGTATTAACCTGCTCTACATGATCCTGGTATTTTTTTTATTTTGCTTGTGTCCGTAAATCAAGATATGAACATTAATTACAAACAAATCAGGTGCCTTCTTTCCCAGTGGTCGTTCCCGCTAGTGTTAGCAACAGGTTTGATTGACAGCATTGCTAAGTGCCCGCTCCCTGCTAAACCAGCAGTGTGAGCAGGATGAGCCTCGCTCCAGGGCTGCTATGATACTCGCGATCGGAGTTCCAAATATGGAACTTGGCTCCAAATTCGCCCCTATAACTGCTAGCCTCAATGAGCTTCATTTGACTGGAGCCGAATGGCTCTATGGTTGATCTTCAGTACTGTTTCTTCCATGAACCACCATTACCAGAGTACAGGTTTAAATCCTTACACGTACCTATTGTTCCTATATTCTATTTGCCCATTTGTCCACTTGCTACCTATCCACCTCACTAACAGCTATCAAGAGAAAGACATTGTGAGTGATTATAATGTTACCTGATCACTGAGAGAAACGGTCTAAACCCAGTTTATTTGTGGACTTTTTCCCATTTAGAAGATATTTGGTTTTAAACCGTTACTCGTTTTGGCAACAGTATACATTTTTAATCATTCTGCAACTCATACCTTTGTCGACAGAAAAAAAAGAAGTCGGTAACTTTCATAATAATCACTCCCACCAGGATCTGAACAATAGCTGATAAAGCAATCCATTTGTGCTGTTTTTCTTAGTTTCTTCTGTGTCCAACTGTGGTGTGACAGCTCTCCCCGTCAGGCTGCTCTGTGCTGGGGCTGGTTTGATAACACTGCATCACAGCAGCACACTGACACTGAGCTGACAGCAGCAAGAAAAGCTGCCTCCTCACATTGGGCTTCTATCTGTAATTGGAGCTGTGTACGTTTCAAAAGGGAGGGGTTGGCTTTTCATACTTTTAGAGAGGATTTTGGATGTGATTTAACTGGCAATATGTATAAGGGTGGGCGGTGTCTGATTATTAATTACATTGTTTTAAATTTGAGGTCCTTCGATAAGATGATGCACTCAAAAATAAAAAAAAGTTGTTGACTGTCTAATCTGTACAGAAAAGGGAGAGAGACATGGAAGAAAGGTTAAACAAAGAATGTGTATATGTGAATATGTGAATTTTCTGCTGGGTCCACCTGCTTGTCTCCATGAAGATCACTGTACCCAGTATGTTCCACAGTATGGCATTAAACCTATACCTGGGTACAAGCAGAAGACACTACCAGGACAGGTTACAGGTCACGTCTGTGGAGAGGGGAACCCACTCAGAGCGCTCAGAATACATGTTTTTAAAGGTACTGTGGAACATTCCAGGGAAAGCAATAACATCTCCATGGAATAAAGCAGGTGATGCACTAGAAAAAGTTACATAGGAAACTTTTAGCTCACAAGTCACAGAAAAACTTTGGGACAAGCTCGTGACTGTGGGTGAACTGTTACTGCTGACTTAATGGTGATACTAAAATAACATACTTTTCCTATCAGAAAGTAATATAGATTTTACTTTCTTTCAAGATGATGTATGATTCGGACCTCTTATTTTCTTCAGCAGAAAATTATTGCTAAACAAAAGTCGTGACTCGGTCCATAATGGAAAAACACTGTAGAATTCATGTAAAAGTCACATTCATTTTGCTCTGAATGGCCGAACAAAATAGAGGTGCTGCTGGTTGTCTTCAGAACGACAAAGCACAAAGCCTCAAGCATTGGGCTGCAGTGGCCTTGGAAGACGGAAGAGGAAAAGGAGGGATAGAAGAAGTGAAACATTGAGACACAACAGACAGCAGCACAGGTCAAACTTGTACAGTGACTCACACTACAGGACATAGAGGTTTTCTTCTGATCTTTGTCTAAACTAAAAGTGTATCCATTGTGTGGGTTTTCAAAGATGATGTAGACCAGGCCATTCCCAACCTTGGGGTCAGACCTTTATAGAATAAAGATCCAAACTATTGATACTTAGCATCACACCCCCAGGGAATGTTGATGACATCAGCTGCAAACTGTAAACACTGCTCTATCTGAGGTTTGTTAGATTTTAATCTGATCTTTGTTTTAACACAATCTGACCATAAAGAACTGACTTAGTTGGAACTACAGCAGGTGAGCTGATTTGTGCTGTTAAACAAGTCCCTCACACATAAAATTACAGTCACGAGCTAGCTAGCATAAGCCAAGTTTTTCAGTTAGTCACTCTCACCTTTTTTGTTGAAAATCAAACTCAACAGGACTATGAATGCTCATATTGATCACAGGCTCCTGAGAATTTGTTGTTTAAATCCATTTTGTATTTTTTCTTGAGTTTTCAGATTATCTTAAAACTTTTTTGACAGTATTTGCTAATGTGTGCTTTGTGTCACCATGGTAACTGCTGAACATTCCATCACAGAGATGCATGTAGAACACCAACAGCGTGGGTTTGTGTGTTAAAATGTGTGTCTGAATGAAACAAAACTCCAGGTATGTTTTTGATGAGGAAACAACATTATAACATAGATCAGAAAATCACCAACGTATCCACAGGTAAAATAGGAGTCACTCGGAAAATATTTAGGAACCATTTATACAGATGGTTACCATTATGAAATTTCTCTCTCTCTTTTTTTTGTTCCTTTCCCCAATCGGAATGAATTAATGAATAAATAAATAAATAAAT
Organism: Periophthalmodon schlosseri; assembly: GCA_000787095.1. Classification (NCBI taxonomy): domain Eukaryota; kingdom Metazoa; phylum Chordata; class Actinopteri; order Gobiiformes; family Gobiidae; genus Periophthalmodon; species Periophthalmodon schlosseri. The sequence goes on from KN480325.1 coordinate 3,533, forward strand.
GTATATACATACATACAAGTATACCAACTAGCACATGTGACACATCCTATTCAACAGTATACAGTCTCACTACATTTTATAGTAAGCTAAATATAGCTTGAAAATAAAACAAACGGTTAAAATGAAGTAGCTTTGGTATGTGTTCTGCACACTACCAAGTGAGTTACTGAGGCATGTGCTTGTCCTTGCTGTTTTCAAAGTATTCTTCCCTATTAATAGGTTGAATAAACTCAGCTAATGAGTGTCACCTGAACAAGGGATGAGTGGGGAGGACTGGTCATTTGCCGTAACAGACACAAGCCAAAGCTGAACCTGTGTGTGCATGAAGGTGATCTGCCTCGATAATAAGCCTGTAGTCGATGAGCGCGGAGGGGTTGAGATAAGGACACAAGAGCATCGGGCACCAGAGGGCTTTAAACTATTTAATACGAGCCTTTGTTCAGACACACTATCAACGGGAGCCCTCCATCCTATAGAGATAAGAGCAGGCCGAATCAAATATAATGACGACCAGACAAAGTGAGCAGGGGAGGGCCTGGCCAGGTATTGTTGGATCTGTAATTGCATTGTGTACGCCATAGCAAAGCCTTCCCCAATCAAATAATGTCACCTTCACAGCACAGAGAGTCTAGTCAACACAAATACGACTTCACATAAGGGGAATTCCACTTCTATAGTGACACAAAATACATGGGCCTACAGCCAAGTACTGCCACACAAATGAGAATGAGCACTTACCCTGTGATATACTGAAGATTTTCATGTTTTGATGAGTTCATTTTGACAGATTAATCTATTTTACGACAAGTGACACTAGAAACCATTAATCATCCACTTCCCATTCTCGTAACTATAAACTTCTGTAACCAGCTGCCCTTCATAGACCTACCCATGTGCGTACGCCATTTATTACAATGTTGTCGCAACAAAAATTTCAAACTCAATTTTGATACTAAGAAAAAGGCTCAGTAGTTAATACTATGATGACACAAAAAACAGTTTTTTTTTTAAATTCAACAAAAAAGAAAATAACTTAAACATGTGGTGTTATACTAGTTCTGATATAGATCAAGACCATTCAAAGACAATCCAGGCTGTATTTATGCAACATGATTGAACTACTGATATTTGTTGGAGTCTTTTTGACACTATTTTTAGTATCAATTATTATCTATCTGGGTATAAAGTTTTTGATAACCCAAGTTTCTAAGCTCTCTAATCACCTTCAATCACTCACTTACATCACATTCATACAGGCTAGGTTGGTGATTTGTCTTGCCCAAGGACACAATGGCAGTATGCACTGGTCGGAGCTAAGATCAGCTTCAAATGTGCACTTGATGCAATACACAGCATGATTGCATTTTGCTCAAGTAGTAAGGCAATAACTGTTCAGGGCTTGTGCAAATAAAATTAGCTTTTGCCAGTCGCATTAGGTCACATGTTGACATTTGCTAATATTATAGATGGAACAATGGCTTCCCCTCATTACACTCCACAGGCTCAACCTTAACATGCACACTTTCTCAAAGTGTTATTGGAATAAAGCTGTCATGTAAAGAAACCATGGGCTGTGTTTTTTACACTGATGCCTCCAAGTCCGCTCGGCCACCCACAGGCATATTGAAATTGGTCCGCCTGGATAATTCATTTAAATTTACGCAACTGGTGGGAGTAAACAATGTCAGCAGATATTAGGGAGATTTTTTGCTTGATCAGAGACATTAATTGCATGAATTCCTTTTGCTATATTGGTTGATTAACTACTCTGTGTTATAAGTAATTAATAGCGATGTGGCCAGAATAACAGTTTGGTTATGTTTACAGAGATCATTTTTAAAAGCATATACATTTTTCAGACTTTCCATCTGACAGATAGTACGTCGCACTATGCATATGGATGTTGCCTTAATTAACTGTTCAAATTGCCAACCCAAACAAAATAAAATAAAAATGTGTTATTTACATCCTGAAAGCTGACAAGTTCTACAAAAGCCAGCAGAGGTGGTTCAAGCATCCATTTCATATACTTCCACAGACGTCTCTGGAAAGTGTTCCTGGCGGGTTTCATCTGGATTAAGCTCGGGGGAAGCCCTCCATGCTGGCACTGAGGCGCCATGGAGTGTATGAGGTGAGGGAAGCTGCCCCTGTGACATGCTGCAGAATAGAATGTGTGTTCAGGCAGCAAAACAAAAGAAAATATACAAGCAAGCTAATGCAACTGTTGCTGGAGCTTGCATGGGCACTTCATGTTTATCAAGAAAAACAAGACACACACTGGACAGTTCGGGGGAGGCTGTTCACAAATTGTAATTACTGAAGTAGGTGCAATTTGAAGAGGTTTGAGTCAGATATGTGGTCAGATTTTATACTAGCTTTAAGAGCCACTCCTTGTCACCTTTTAGTCCACCATTTGCGGCTTTGACCAAGATTTTTTGTTGAATTCAGCTGTAGTAGTTGAAAATAGTCCACATTCATAAACTGAATTAGTGAATCTGAATCTGTAAACATTTTAACCAATATGTTTGCATCTATGTACTGTTCTATAAAGAAACCCAGCTGTGGAAACTTGCTGGAACTGAACTGATAGTCTTGTAGTTTTTTCTCACAGAGGGCTGGTGCCCAGAGCACAACATTGTCATCCCAATTAGGACATGGGGAATGAACTGGGCTACTTCCTCCCACAGTTGCATTATACAGCAGCTAAAACATTTGCACATTGTAAAAACTAAAAAAAAACTTTTACTGAACTAGTTTTAACAAACACATGAGTCACCAGTGAATATGTGGTAGTTCCAGATATTAAATTCAGATACAGGTTAGACTATTTTTTGGTTGAATTAGTTAAAACTGTACTGTATAACACCTTGATACTGCAGTGGAACAAGGAATCTATAACAATCGCCAATAATTCCAAGCCAATTCAATGTCCAATACCTATTTTAAGGCAATTTGAATGATTTACTCTAGCATAATACTTGTATTTTGAAATTCATTAATGAAATTGAGTGTACTGTAGACATAACATTAAAAAGCACACAACAGAATGCTCTATTCCAAATGGTCTTGTCAGCAAAAGTGTTAAGATTCATTGGCAGAGGTAATGAAGTATGGCAAGAGCACTGCTAAACTAATGGAAGCATTTTTCACAGCAGATTTAGAGCTTGCCAAACTAGAAAAAACACAGGTGTTACAAACATTAGCGTTAGAGCTATAGTGAAGCTGACAGGATATGGGCCAATATATTCAAGCAAAGCAGTTTAATGGAATCCAGCCATTAATTGACTTGACTATTTGCACCTACTTTTACTACACTATTTTGACCTCATATTCGGGAGACAGGTTGCCAGTCTAAAACTTCAGAAAGGTGTGTGGTTTCTCTCTGTGGGCTACCATCACCTCGCCTTCAACAGCAAGATGAACTGACACTTCACCCAATCAGCTTCAAGTATTCATCTGGACGTCCCACTTTTCCCTAGTCACTTTCACCAGGCACGGTCCCAGATTGACAAAGTGTAGAACTCGAATCAAGAGTGCTAAACACATTAATCCGACTTCTACCAAGTTACCCATCATTAGGCCTGTCACGAATACAAATTTGTGCGACATAATGGACAATGACAATAATATGGACAATTAACGATAATATTGAAGCTAATTTATACCACTGACACAATAATCCAAGAGCAGATTTACAACACAAAAACTATTCTAAATCTACAAAATTGTTAAAAAAATCAAGAGCTCCAATAAATAAATAGCAGAATGAAACAATTTAGTACTTAGTTTGCATCTGTAATGAGTCATAGAAGTTATTAATTCAATCTTTTATGACTCAAATCTTATCATATAGCTAAAAAATAACCAAAAAATTCCCAGTATTGCAAAGAAAATGTACACATGATAAATACGTACCCCCCAAAAAATATTGTTCCATCTAACATATATTGAAAGATAAGTCAATATAGTAATTGTCATGACAGGCCTATCCATCATTACCCAAATATGCAAAATACAACTGTACTTTGACCAAGACACGGGCTACATGTGAAAAGTGCAGTATGACCATTCCTATAGAGACAGTTGCCTTAAAATTGAAAATAGTTAAGACTGCATGGTTTCCAGAGGCTTGAAGCAATGTTCCAGCTTCTTAATAATTTCTAAATGTCATCACACAATTAAAAAATGTCAAGCATACCAAGACATTTTGGTTCAAAATTCAACTTTAAAAAATACATTTGTAGGACTGTCACGATAACACATTTTGAAGTATGATATATTGGTGAAGAAAATATAGACGATAAATGATAATACTGAAAGTAATTTATGCCACTGACACAGATGCCCTAAAGTAGAATTTTGAACAAAAACCTATTCTTAATGTACAATATGGTTAAAAAAAACATGAGCTGCAATAAATAAACAGCACAATGAAACGGAATGAAAGCACAATGTTATTTATTCAACCCTCTAAAGCTCAAATCTTGTATAACAGAAAAATAACAAAATGTTCCCCACTAGTAGAAAGAAAAAGTCCCCACAATAAACACTGACTTCCAAAAATGATTGTTCCATCCATTATATACTGAAAGATAACTCAACATAATTATTACTGTGGCAGGCCTACACATTTGTTTTAGTTGCCTCCTTTAAGGCAAGCAATTATCTTCCCTCTCATAAGTATTCAGCTCAAGTCATTGGATACCCCGCTAATATAGCATCTCTCACCTAAGTGGCTTGATTCGACTAACTAATTAAAGTTTGCTGTTATCTGGGGTTTAATTAAACATGTTAGATGTTGCCAGTAAGCATATTTTGTATTGAACTGTACGGGACTGTCTGGAAATTGCTTCACTTGGGCTGTGTGTTAGAGTGTTGGCATTGTCCTGCTGCAGAGGGCCTGAGAAGTGCAGATAAAGGTGAGTGGCAGAGTCATCATCACTGCACTGCGTCATGGACTGAATATGTTACAACAATGTGTGTCGCTAAGCAATGCAGTGCTGTAACATGCTGGCTATTAAGGCAAAGACTGTAGGCAGGTAACTACAGGTGATGAATGTTTCTCTTAAGCAAAATGCAAACACTAATTATTCTCCTTTTAATCAACTGCCTCAACTGCACCATCCCTCAAACCCACTAACTACAAGTCTATACACATACATATACAGTTTTAGTCTGGCAACTTGACCAACCGGATCCTACTAAGATCAACTATCTCTTCCACCTGCAGCTGACGTTAGAAAACAACAAACTGTGAGCTTATGTGCTGTTTTCTTCGGTGAAAATCAGCATAATTTGAAGCCAGTGAGACTGAATTAAGACCCGGGCACTCTTCTTCCTTTAAGTAATTCCCATCACGCTTCTAACGTCTGCTCAGCCTCACCTCTGGCAGAGAGGTTATCTTGTACAAATTGAAAAGGCTTTCTGCTCTGAGTGGCCATGGTTTTAAGGATGACCGGAGGTCAATACTGACTGTCAAGAAGCCCGTCCCTTCCTGTGTTCACAGCGCCAGTATACGCTCTTCTTCCTGCCTCACACAAACAGGATGCTCAATAGAAAAGTGGACAACATGCTTGCTGACTCACAGGGCTGCAGTAGACGAGAGGGTCAGTTGAGTAAATGTACTTGAAACATAGCTTTTAAGAAATTGCACAAAAGAGTAAAAACACCATGCATGAAAAGTCAGGACAGCCAGAGTCATCTCATGTAATTATATAAAGTCACCAATGGAGGGGGCTGTTCTGTCACATCTGATTTTTTTCTATTCATTTGCTCTGGTTAAACTCAAGCATGCTCCAGACAAATAGATAAAACAGTGAAAATATCTTATCTGGTCAACTGCTATTTGGCTCGCATGAGCCATACTATGGACTTCATGTTTTTACAAGGTAGTGAAAATGTTATGTTATGAGGCATTTTTCTGAACAGTCATCGTGAGATCCTAGAGACTTGATTATACACTTATTACTTATACTTTATGAAAGATGTAAACAATTTGCCTCTGTCCATTTTCATAGTTCTAGTCATTTCTTTTCTTGTTGCAGCATATGGGACACTAAGCCTGAAGCCTGTCTTTGAAAAGAGTCCCTCTCCTTGGACCCTATCAGCCTCCCAGTCCCTGTGTCATTGGGCCTGGACTGTTCCTGTGGTGCCCTGGAGCCCCCACTGGAAGTCACTGCAAAGTCACAGCTCTGAGTCAGCTCTGTATGGGGGACCAATGCAAACACACTGACTGCACCAAGGCCTCCACTTCTAGATTTCAGAAGAGCTATGCAATCCATCATTTCCAGAACTAACAACTGTCCCATAAAACCTTAATTAAACTTTGTCTTAAAAGAGATACATTTGTGTAAATGTATAAAATAATGTGATGCATAAAGAGGCTTTAAAGTTCAGACAGGGAAAAAGAATGAAATTCTTATTCACCTTTCTGCAGCTCATTAATGATAATGAAGGTGAGTTGGTGAGAAAATTCAATTCTGCCCTAATTGTGTTGCTCTTGGCTTAAAAAAAAAAAAATCTGCAGCGCTTTGGAGAAAAAAAAAAGGTGCGCTTTTATCGTTAGGGGGCATCAATTGTTAGTGGAAGCATTACCTTAAGACCTAAAGGCCAGACAGGATATGCTTGACATTATGCTACAGACGAGACCCAAAATGTTATATCTCTCCCTGCTCTAAAATGAAAGCTTAAACAGGCCAAAGAGAATTCAACTGGATTGTACATCTGGGTTAGTGGTTAGATTTTTGTTATGTGGACAGTTGCAGGCTGTAAGACGGTATCCTTGCTGACCCTTGTATGACACATGGCCTTGGCACTGTCTTTTGAACACACAAAAAGGGAACTGGGACAACAAGACAAGGCGAAAGTAGATGAAACAGAAGCAAAATCACCAGATGAAAGACTGCGAGA
>KN480327.1:8080-26655 GCA_000787095.1 Periophthalmodon schlosseri
GTCAGGCCCACTGTGGACATGCTCCAGGCAGCCTCGGGTCGCATCAAAGCCAGCAAACTCTGAGATCGCCCGGCTGGCCAACACTTCTGTTCCTGCAAGATATAGAGGAGACACACCAAATTTACTACTGTAAATAAGGTCCATACATAAAACTAAAAGTATTAACACCAGGTAATCACATGTGTTCCAATCACATGTAATACCTAATCAAATTATTTCAAAATATAAAAAGACCTTCAACAAAGTAATAACATATTTTATATTTTTGGAAACAGCACCTAGTAGCTGGAAAATAATGCAGTAAATTAATAGAAGTGACATAAAGAAAAACAGTAAGGCAAATTTACTTTAGGGGACTATATTCTATTAAATAAGGATCAAACATCTAAAAACGAATAAACATTGAAAAAAGAATTAATCAAATTCAAGCAAGCAAAGAACATTTTACAAAGAAATCCCTCCTGGCATCCAGCCCTAAATTCTGAACCATAAAGTATATAAAGTTTACAGTCAAGCTACAAAGGACTCACTACAATCTCACTAGGCCTGAACAGCAGACAAAAGAAGTGCCTCTCCTGTTACAAAAGTCTATGTTGCAAGAGCTGCTGATGTCAAATGACCTGCATGTTCACGTCAACTATGTGTCAGTCAGACCCACACGTGTGTGTGCCATATTTATAGGCTCATTAACTACTACCTACTATATGAAAGGAGTGGTGGGTCATACTTTTTTTTTGTTTGATTTAAAACATTTTCAACATCAAAATTTTCATTATAAACAGGGATGCAAAATTAGTACCACAATAGGCTTGTATGAGCCCTGAGCGAAAGTAAGTAGTGGGTAAAACTGATTAATTTAGTGTTTACAATATGTACTATAACTATTGCTGCAATGCTTTTGCAACTGCTCAACCTGTAAGGAGGTTTCAAGCAAACTTCTAGCCAAGAATACATAAAAACGTGAGTAAATCTATTTTCTTTCTATTATAACAATAAGAGAGCATGCATTACTGCTGCAAATGCACATGACTCAATGCAACACAGCAATATTTATGTCAGTATTAGAAAACAGGTGCATAGTGTGAACCCTGGAGACCTGGGATGATGTATGTGCAGTGACACGTTGTTCTCCTTATAATGTGGCTGTGCTGATTGAGAACCACACAGGCCCCTCTCTCCCCTCTCTCCAATGAGCTAAAGTTATGTTCTGCCCTGACAGCTGTCGAGAAACAAAGCTCTAAAACAACAGGAAGCCCGGGGCATCAGCAACAGCCAAAACTGCCCCGACCAGGAATGCAGTCCCCTCTGTGGCCAGGGCCATCGATTCAGGTCCGAACGGGACGGGAAGCAACTTGATATTCGATAATGAACCCCCCGGGACTCAGGCTTCCTCCAGCAACAGGTGCAGACACAGTTCATCCTGGCAGACGACCATAAGTGCGCTCACAGAAACAAGATTTTTACAATGTGGTGTGATTATACAGCAAATTAAGTTGGGATTTATATGTAATCAATTCAGGCATTTGTGGTTTTTATGGTTGACATTTTCTACACATGACTAGGCTGAGAGAATTGAGAACTGTGCTAAAAAAGGGAAGATTAAATATGTCAGCAACAACAGGATGACAGTGTATGTTAGGTTGAAATTTGCACACAATTGGTCTTAGTACTAACCTCAATATAATAAAACTAAAGAGGAAAAATTTAGCAAAATTATTGTTTTTGTTAACACAAGAGTAGATCTGTTTTCATTTTAGGAGTTGCAATGGCACATCCTTCACAAGGCTAATCTGACAGATCTTATCCCAAAGACCTTCCTGATAATGCAACCTGTGAGCAGGTCATTTGAAACCATCATCATCCTCACTGAAGATGAGAGAACAAACTTCTAGAGTACCAGAGCTCAATTAAAAGAATAGTAAAAAACACAAACAAATGTTTTGGTTTTCTGTCAATGGACTGTTAAATTTGCTGCAATCTATTATAACATTAGCATTTCCAAGCCAATTATTTTGTGCTGTCACCGTGTAAATGCTCACCTACGATCTGTGGTTTCAAATGCAATTTTGCAAAGTTTGCACTGACAAAAAGTGAAGGTAATATTCAAAGGAAATTAAAAGTTAATTTCATGACAATTCAAGACATTTTGTGTCTCAGACAACACTTGCTAAACTATACATGATATGGACCAACTCATTTGAGCAGTATAGAATAACTATGAGTCTGCTTCAGAGAGGGTTAGACTAAAAATGTTTGCACAAGACAAAAGCTCTTTATTCACTTTGTGTGCTGCAAATTGCTGTTTTTAACCAACTCAATTTTTTGTCTACAAAGTCCTGGAACACATGGGTCTGTTATAGCTCATTAACTACCCTTATCTCTTACATCATCCATCTGTGACCTGCCTTACACTCATATAGTAAAATATCTGGCAGGACCAGTGCATATGTCAATATAAAGAGTTACTTTCCATGTTTCATGCTAACAAACAATATGGCTTGAATCGAGAATATAGTTACAATAGGGATTACTTTATTTATTTGAACAACTGGCCTCTCACAAATGACTATAATTGAAAAAAAAACACAGTGAGAAAGGAACTAGTCATTTACTTCTATTTGAAAGATCTTTACCTTACCCTTGCTCAACACTCCTTTACAGCAACTTTTGACAGATATTTCAACACCCATTTAAGCAATCTCCTCAGCTACGCACCTAGTTATTCTCTTATCTTACTATGTTTAGTATAGTGCCTACAGACAATTTAAACTATGTATTATTTTATATATTTAATGTTTCAGTAGGGGGATCTTTTACTATTACTGCTCCTAGCCAACTACTATTTCTACTAACACACATTTTTATTACTGCCAATGACCCATATTCATATTTTAGTTTAAAATTGTACAAATTCTGAATACCACTTTATCTTAGAGCAATATATTTACTCAATTGCCAATTATATTCTACTTTATTATCATTACACATTTACAACAAGACTACAGAGCCAAGATAACATGCAACAAAACCTCCATTCATGTAGACTATTTTATACTGTCAATATTCAACTAGGATATTGGTAAAAACACAGCCAGTACTACTTGGGGTGTCCACCTGTCCCTCTTTTGGTTATCCTGCACAACCATTCAAGATTATAAGTAAATTGTAAACCTCCACGCGAAACATCTCTGTTTGTACCTACCTCATATTTATCCAGTGTAAATACAACGTATCCCGTGTTACTGATTAACGCTAAATAGTCTTCTCTCTCCTGTTTCCTACAAGGGCAGTAGCTTGGGCGCGCTTTTGGCTTTTGACAGGACATCCACAGCGGGGCATGTAAGAAGGGGGAGGCCACGGAAGATCACACCCCGCTGGTGACAACCCTGCAGCGGTTTGTGAGCAGCCATACCAGCTCTACCTGTGCGGCGAGCGGTGGAGCGAGCCAGCGAGCGCACAGCTCACCTTACCGGATTGAGATAATAATGGTTAAAAGCCCTCGTAGCAGCCAGGTGACTCATACCACAACATGCAAGCCAGCTATCTGCCACGGCTCTGTCCTTATGGCAATTTATGATAGAATAAAAATAAATCCTTTTAGGGATTTACGCGGAATACGACTTTTACGCACGATAGATATGCTACGAAATTTGCTTGAATGTGATCCTGCCAGAATATTCCAAAAATGCTACACATTAAGGTCTTCATTGGTGCTCTATAAATGAGTGTAAATAGAGTGTTATAAAACAATGAATGGGGTGATGTTGTTGCACCAACTTGTGGCATGCTGTCAGCAATATCCAAAAGTTACTACAGCTTTAAAATACTTTCTCCACTCACCTAAATAACTTTGCAGTACTCCTCTGCTGCTGACTTGACCCCGTCTTTGGAGAAAATATAGTCTCCTCCTTTGTTATTAGTCTCCTCGTATTCAGATTACCGAAACATTAGACACGGGACGCTAGCGTGTAGACGTCGTTCCAGTAATAATGCGTTACTTTTCTAGCCTTTACTCGTAAGACAGAATTATTTTAAGGTCCAAAGCGCTATGGAGAGGGGCTGGCTCCTCCCCACACACTTGCTCTTAAAGACGCAGAGTAATATTTCGCTATGTTCCTTTGCCGAGCACATTACGTGCAGCAGGGCAGGCCACGCACGTACATTGGCTGCAAAAAACATAACAGTCACCAGCCACGAGACATAGATTTGCGCGTTTGAAAACGTAATACGATCAAAGTTTACCTCTATGTTGTTTTAAATCTCTTTCAACAAATGTTAGTCTATAAAATTATCATGCAGTAAGATTAATAGATAGATTTAGCATACTTTTTTTCTAATTTACTGGATTAATTGCGCAAATGAATGGCTGTTATCTTTATGTTATTGACCAAAAACATGTTCCACGGATATGATCTGATAGGACCTCACCAACAGTCTTATTATAGCAATAACATAATATTGCATAACCTTAAACCTTTTTAGTGTTTGTAAACAGTAATGTTAATGCTTGATTTAGCATATTTTTACACATACCAAACAACCAACCAGATATGTCTGTGCACAGAGTATATTAGAACATACTAAGCCCCACACATGCTTGTCTCTATGGACATGCTGTTGCTTTGGAAATAAAGTTCCACAGTGTAACATGTTAAGTAACATAATTCTGCACTGATTCAAATACAGTAGTTTTTTGTTTTTTTTTATTGCAAAACAGTGGCCAGTTCTAAAGAGCTCTTGTGTTTTGGCATCGAGCATTACATTCTCCATGGTCAGTCGTCTCTATGGTCATTTTCTTTAGTGCATTTGTTCGTCTGATTTCATGGATAATTAGGTTACCAGGGCTACTTTACTAAGTGGCCGTCTCGCACCCTCTGTGTCCATTAGGCTAACCGAGTTAAGCAAACTCAACAGTGACATGCATGTTACTCAAACACAGCCACACAATAGTCCTGCTAAATCAATAGTGACTGAAAAGCAGCGAAGGCGTGTGGAGAGGGTGTTCTTGCTGGAGTTTGTCAATCTTTTACAGGTCGGGCATTGGGGGCATAGAGCTGCAGCCATCTTATTATCACATATTTGGCCCCACGCTGAGAGCAGACTGTGCTAATCCCTCTTTATGATTTCAGACACATTTTTGGGATTCCTCCGGGCCAGTTGTGACCAGCAATGTGATGAGAGGAGCACTTGCACGACCAAATGTACTGTAGCCTGTGGGATAGAGTGTGCAGTATTTCTTTTTAAGGATTATTTGGTTGCAGCTTGCAGTTCTATTATGGGGACTTTTTCCTATTCAAAAGCCATAATATTTTGTTTTAAACTGTTAATCTCTATGGCAACAGCCCTATTTTTTACCATTCTGAAAACCATGAATAGGCTAACAATCTCAGATTTTCTAATTAAACTCAGTTACAGTTGTATTTTCTTCAGTGTATATTCATCCAAGTAAACTTAAAAACATACACTCTGTTTGGCAAGTAAAGTAAAAGCAGGCAGTTCATTTGCTTTGCAGGAAGGATGACAGATCTTATTTCATGTTTACTTATTTGAAGGGGTAAACTATTAAATATCGTCTGTTCCCATTTTTGGACTCTCAGTTTCTGTGGGTTATAGAATCCAGGCAATATTTTTGGAGGATCAAGCAGTTTTCTTTTTTTAGTTTGTCAAATATGTATGTGCCAGCTACTGCTTTTGGTCTGTTTTCCCAATGTACTATGTCCAAAGTGTGTCCAAACGTGCTAAATAACTACTGATTTACAAGTTAACAGGGCAAGAAACCAATTAAAAAGCAAAGGAGGAAAGACAATACAAGCAAATCCAGCCTTGCCCATGCTTCAGGGCTGATGCAATTTCATTTGAACAACTAATAATAAACAGTAATACAACCAATCAAAGACAATAATACAGTGCATAAAGCCTTGTACCACAACATACTAGAACAAACCAGCTCCACATCTCTGAGATCCCCCTCCCCTCCCTGCTGTGACATCACACTGACAGGAAGTGCCTTATAAAGTCGTCAGGGCGGGAGATAAGCCCCAGGCAGCTCTGATCAGAGTTCAGCAGAATACTCTTTTCACTAAACAATGACTCACACTTCTGCTTCATTCATCCTACATCATTTAAAATAGACACCTCCAGCAAACCATCATTTCTTCTACGTCCCGGAAGAGGAATTTCTCTTGAAGTTTCCAGTAAACCCCACAGAACAATATTAGTTGATCCCATTGCAAATAATAGAGAACAGTAGCAGTGGTTCACAAACTGTGGTGCCGGTACTCACAGTAGTGTGCAGAATGATCCAGAGGGTACCAAAGAGTGTGGTGGAAAAAGAAATTAACTGTAACTCAGTCTCTTTATTTGATCATATTTTTAATTATTTGGATCCCAGGCTAGTCTAAATATTTCAAATGTATTGCACCTGATTCGAGTGTGTTGGGGTAGGGGGGGTTCACAGCGGATCAGCAAATGTCTAAGGCAAGGCAAGTTTATTTGTACAGCACAATTCGTACACAAAGGAATTCAAAGTGCTTTACAGAATAAGGAAGATATTAAAATCACAATACAACAAATCAAAACATAAATAATCAAAAATAATCCTCATAAAGAGAAGAGTGCAGAATAAAAACCTTGCAGTCATGTGCACAGCTAAACAGAACCGTTTTGAGCCTGGATTTAAACATTGTCAAAGTAGAGGCCTGTCTCACATCTTCAGGAGGCTGTTCCAGGTTTTAGTTGCATAAAACTGAAATGCTGACTCCCCATGTTTAGTCCTGAAATGCTGATTCCCATGTTTAGTCCTGACTCTGGGCACCAGCAGGAGGCCGGTCCCTGAAGTCCTCAGAGTGAGAGATGGTTCATATGGCACTAACATGTCTAAGGGGTACACACTATACAAAGTTTGAAAAACACTATTATAGTATATTAAGTCTTGTAAGGGTGAGTATATTGCTGCTTTGTTTTGAGTTTTTTTCCTGTCATATTAACTTATGCCATTTACATATACAGCAAGAATAACAAGTTTACATAAACTTCGTAATAGTACAAATGATCTATTCTTGCACACTTGCACACAATAAAATTCAATACATGGTACGTAAGTTTCATTATTCATTTAATAGTGTAATGATGTACTGTGCGTGATTCCCAGCTCTGGTGGTTTGCTGAATGTCTGTCCCTAATCTTTACCCCCATTTGAAACTGCTTCTGTCCAGTAAAATAAATCCTATGGACCAAACACTATTTTAAATACCTAAGAAGTTAATTTCATAATGTTTTCACTTTAACTGTGACCAAGTTATCCACAAGCTTATTATTCCAGTTTACTAATGAGCATCAACTTTGCAGTCACCAGGCTCCAGACAGTTGTGCATTTACTTAGTGTGCAATGACTTTTGTATGTCATATGCTAATGTATAAATCTGTCTGCAAAAGGAAAGGGTGGAGTTTAGCTACAAACAAAAACAACACAACCTTTTATCACTATTGTCAGTCATTAAATTCTCTGCCATGATGAGCCTTGCTGCTGAAGTCATAACATTACGTGCTCATTCAGCGTTGTTCAAAGTTCACATTGAAACATGCACTCGAGCAAAAGGGTGGGTAAGCTGGTGACATGAATGACGTAAGGCACTTGTGGACGAAGCCTTTGGAAAATGCCAGCAAACTATATATTGCTACTGTAAGCATAAAATTAATGGTTTAAACCAAACAATGGAAATACAGGTTTTCTTCTGCATGACACAACAAAACTAAGGGAACGTGATATTTAAATTCAGCCGTATATAATTGTAGCTTACAGGTCTCTTTCAATACGGGCACTGGCTGATGTTGAATAACACGTACATAGCCAATCATATTAAGCTCTGCTTGACAATTAAAGTTCTGCTTTAGCTCTGCTTGACAATTAAAGTTGCATTATCTGAAAACTCCCTCTGTCACACCCCAAACTTCAACAATAACATAGCAACGCTTCCTGTTTCATTTTGTTATTAAAGTAAAACTGGGCCAATTTGTTTTGTCAAATAATAGAATAAATTATAAAAGGAAATAAATAACTTGTTTTGATGTTTTGATATGACCTCAAGTCTGTATGAATTGTGTATTTTTATACATAATTATTTTTAATTTCCATCTTATTAAAATGTATAAATATTACCACATCAATTAAGAGGTGACAGTCCCAAGCCGAAATACATTGTTTAAAGTGTTACATGCAGTGTAAAAGCCTGTATGGCATCTGATATAAAACCCAATAACTTGCTACTTCTACTAATTATTGTAACATAGCTATTTGAATTCTTTATATGGTCTTATTCAGGTACATGCCAAAATAGTTCTTCAGTAACCAATGCATATCCTGTGTTTAAAATGGCATATAGCCCAGGCGTTTGACCCACGCTAATCGAGTGTGTGTCAGGCACTGCAGCTGTAGGCTCATGTGCAGCCAGAGTTTGACACATAATTGCATGTCATTGTTGGATTGTGGTTTTCAGACTCCCCCACAACACAAAATCTTAGTCAACGCGATCATCTGTCACTATTATGCAAATATTACCTTATAAAACCATGTTCTGTCATCAACTTCAAACAGATGGGATTCTTCCCCGATTAATCACTTCCTTCTCTGACGCTTCTGGTAAAGAGAGCTTTCAGAGTAACACTGGTAATTTTCAGATGTAATATCATCAATAACAGCAATGGCGACTCATGGTTGCATCACTGTTCACGTCTGTTATGTTGAGAGGTTTAAGTGCTAGGCTTTAGTGCCGGGTGGACTGTGATGACAGGGTGTGTATAGTCTCAAGGTTCCATAGAAGGATCAGTCCAGACTCCAGACCGGGGGAGGCATTGGCGAGCCCGTCCGATGAGTGAATCAAAGTCATATATGTTAGTAATACTCTGGACTGTTATTAGTGGATTTGTAGGACATACTTATGAGAAGCAGAAGGACTGTCTGATTCCTAGACTGTTGCTGATGTGTTATTATAGATAGGTCTTTTGTAGCAATATATAAAGTATTATTTACGTATTTATGTATTTTGTTACAGAGATGACAAAAATGAAAGCCAAGACTGTAAAAAGAAAAATAACTTATAATATCCACAAACTGTCAGAACCATTACTCCATGTCTATTGTGGGGAAGCAGTGGCTCTAGCACATGGCACTGTGTCCTTAGGCAAGACACTTCTGTGGTGTGTGAGTGATTGGTGCTGGTGGTTGATAGCGTAGATTGGCAGCCTTGCGTCAGTCTACCCCAGGGCAGCTGTGGCTACAGAAGTAAACCACAAACGAGTGTGGACTGAGTGAATCATGCGCCAAATTATAAAACACCTGAACACACAATTAGTAATCTCTGCTGCTGTGGAAACTTGTCAGGGATAGAGAGAGGGCATTTTGCTTGAGGATAGGGACCAAAACACAAGGAGAACAAATACTCTAGGTTAACATGGTGCAAGAATGAAATATTAGATCATTTTCAACATTTTTGCCACCGTGCTGTTGGGGTTCGACATCTGCACATTTTAAGAGCCATCGCCTATATGACTCCTTTTATGCAGCGCTATTCGTAGACAAGAAAAGAAGTGGAGTAGAATAGAATGTACTGCCATTTACACAGTTACAAACACATGTAGAACATAACTACAGCCATTTTGTTGCTTAATTAGGTGCATGATGAAAAAGAGTCAAGTTTAAGTTAGTTTAGATTTGGCATCTTTAAGAAACGTCTTGGCAAATCAATTGGAATGAACGAGAGCAATGTGAGATGAGGACGTGGTGGGTTGGCTGATAGAGGATTTATGGTGCATTCTTTTGAGGAGGAGTGAAAAGTATGGGAACAGATATTATATGAGATTCACACCATTTACAAAAACACATTAATGTCTGATGTTTGGAGAGGAGCTGTGAAAACAACAGCTGTGCAGACTGGGAGCGTCACGCCGCTTCAGTCCACAGACAGATGCAAACTCTCTCAGTAAGTTCTCTTCTACCACAATTATAGTGTCTGTTCATGGGTTTAGGAATCCAGATTATAGGTGTTAATTGCCATGTCAACGGTGTTAACCCATGTATATACTGGGTTATTATGGTCAGTTAGGGCTGTAGATTCCAACCGCTGTAGTTTGATATGGTTGGTAAAACTAGTTTCATTTCATCAACTGCTTTTGGTTCATTCGCAGTGACATTACACACTATTGCTCATGTTCATAATTATAGTAACAATGCATTTTTCTTAGAACGCTTTGTCAAATTTTTGCTATTATTCATTTACACCGCTGCCCTGGGGGTAGAGTGACAGAAGTGCGGCAGTTAATCTGTGCCAATTATCAAAACCAATGTTCTGCTGACACCACATTCATATAAGAAAAGCAGTTAGAGTGTCTTGCCCAAATGTTCACTAGCCAGAGCAGAATCGAACCACCAAGCTTTCAGTTTGTGGGCGAACGCTCTAACCACTGAGCCACTGCTGCCCTGTTGAAATGTATGACCAGTTCAGCTTTACTTTTAACACATGCACACAGACTTGTTGGTTTAATAGGCCATAACTGCCTTTGTCATTAACCCAAAAGCAGCTCACTGTATCTCCTTACAATGAGCAATAAAGATGACAAAAATGTAATGGCTGTATTCAATTTCAAACGGCTAACAGAAGAGTTTTACTTTCAGTCAGTGACTATGCCAGGCTTCCGGTTGCCAGAAAGCGCAGACAGTTAAAGCCTCACTTAATGTAGCAATCTATTAATCTTAAATAACATGTGATTGCTTTGGGAGTTTGCACTTCCTCCAGTTTCCTGCTCCATCTAGACTCGTGGGGAACATTAGGCCCAATGCACAAACCTGAGCCGGGCTGATAAAGATTTCAGATGTGGTCCGTGGAGGAGATCGGGAGAGCTGTCTTCAAAGGAGGGTACTCAGAGAAGAGGATAAATCAATAGACACGGGGTTAAGAAAGCACCGGCACACTAAAGAGATAAACCACATGTGTAATGAGGGCCACAGCAGCCATCAGCAGATGAACTGAGTGAGTGGGCTGAACATGTCTTGTTTCTCCATTTGCGTTTGGGAGTAAAGCTCTTACACAGAACATGCTGGGTCACTATAGATGAGTTCAAACTATCAAAATGGGATCAAAGTGTGACAAAATCTGCTTCATATTAAAACACCTATTGTTCCAAGTATTCGGCCCCCTTCTGAAAAGTAGAACTCGTCACAGCTGAACATTTTAATATCAGCGTATTGGTTCAAGGAGGTTGTGGGTGTGATTCCTCTTGGTGGATTTTGCATGTTCCCAAATGCTGCTTTGGGCTGTACATCCCATGACTGGCCCGTAGTTTCTGTGAGGGGGCTTTGCCAAACTTTGTGCAAACTTTTTTGTCGATGGCCGTACATTGAAACGTGTACGAAGTGGAAGACCATAGACTGGTTGTTAATGCAGTGATATAATTTAGCTCAGTGAATAAAGAATTTAAAGGTCAAGCCACTTCACCTTTTTTCAGGCTTGGATTTTTACTGAGTATGTTGTTGAGGTTATGGTAGAAGATTTTTAAACTAGCAGGAAAAAGCACTTCTTAGGCCAATTCACCTGGAAGCCTGAGGGCCAACAAAAACTCATCTGAGAGCTGCATGCATTTGGTTCCCAGGCCACAGATTTGACACCCCGGCCCTATATGGAAAATAAGTAGAACGGTGGAGTGGTAGAACAATGCGGTGGTAAGCAAAGACGTTAGCTTGAAATATTATGATTTGATTATGTCACAAACGCCCTGATATCATTTGACACCTTCATTTTCGTAAAAACCCCATGAGGACTCTAAAACAGACCACTACTATATTTACAAACCTAATTAATGATAAATGCTTAATGACATCGTGGTCAAATTTTTTCCACAGGTGATTACAATCTACGACTCGGTGATTAAACAGTTTTCCTCAAATACAAGAAAGGAATCCACATAGTTTCCATTCAAGTGTATGCATGACAGAGCCTGAGTCATTCTGGGCTGAGTGAGCGCTCCGTCAGACCGCCTTTTGTTCGCTACACATGTGGATTTAAGTGAACCCATGTCCCTGCTCTATTCTGCTCTGCGCTACGCTACGGTCCACTGCGCGCTATAGCCTCCAGTGGCAGGGACTAAAGAGAATAAGTGAGCGCTGATAATGTCCAGCTCTTATTTGTCCCAGCCAATAAACTCCACGACCGTGCACATGCATAAGTGTATGGGGTTAAATGTAGTGCAGAATAGTATAGCACTGAGTAGATCTGGAAATGCAGTACTTTGGCCTTCGGGGTGAAACAGAGACCAGACGAAGAACTACTCACGTTGAGTGTATGTTATTCCAGATTTAATGTAACATGGGAAAACACAGTAACATGCAAAAAGAGAATAGCAAACGGTTGCCTTGCTAAGTCCAATTTGAGCAAAGGTTTAGCAGTGCATATAAGCTGCAATGTTTGTATAATAAGAACAACTGCTGGACTGTAGCTGTAAGTAGAGATTAGTGCTCATGTCTGAGTAACAAATGTAAACAAATGAACACAATGAAAAGCATGAAGCTGCACAGATTTACATCAACAGAAATTAGGCAAGCTTTTGTTATTCTCTTTGTAATTTATTTAAAGAGAAAGTCTGTAAAATACCAGATTATTTTAAGGTGCACGTCACAACTTTTATGATGGAAGGTTTGCTACCTGCTTGTCACTAATTAAATATTCCACAATATAGCATTATGTGCATGTTTTCAATTATAGGTGCTTTTATTGCTTGAAAAACATGCATTCTTACTGTAAGCGGGCTCACAGAGCTGACATGTAACTTGGCCTGCTGGCATTGACCTGCTTGTTTCCATGGAGATAGATACGTTTAATGCCATACAGTGGAACATTCCAGGCAGAACAATAACATTTCTAAGCAGTGTACATTTAAATGCAGCATTATTCAGCCATGTGCATGTTGAATGGAAAAATACATGTGAATTTGTCTAAAGACAGAACTTCATTAAGATTACATTATTTATACTGGTTCTGTGTGAACTGAATGTGTATTTTATTTTGCTTTTTTTATTTTTTATGTCTTATATAGGACAAGTGAACAGAAAAGCCAGAGCTGGTATTTGCAGGCAATAGAAACAGAAAGCTGTGATTGTGGTGTCTTTGGTTATGTAAATTTAGCCCGGGGTGGAGCGAACTTTCACATCGTCAGGTTAAGATGAAGACTGTAATTATGTTTAGACCCGCAGAATATTCTCAGTTCAGGGAGGAAATAATGGGTTGTGTCAAATACGTTTTATTTTTAGTGTCGCTGGTGGGCAAAGTATGTCTGAAAATTCAACTTGTTCCTTAGAAAGTGTTTTTGGCATTTGTGAAGCTCAAGAGGTACAATTATTTTCCTTTTTGTGTTGTATGTGTAGTCCCTCAGTCGTCCAGGTCTGATCCATGGCAAAAGACGAGGTCTAAATCTGTCAACTGGACAAATCGTTGTAGGAGTTTTGATTTGTCCAGCTGACAGATTTAGACTTTGTCTTTTGCTATTTTTGTGTTGTAGAAATCCTTAACAGCAAATGTGAATAAAAATAAAATGTTTTTATTTTAAATTATTTTAACACTACTTATAGTAAATAAGTAAGACACAATACAAATACTTACATTGTATTTTGTGCTGAAAAATATAGTATATAAAAGAAGCAATTACATACAATAGTGTGTGCATATAAAACATATCCATTCATGCTTCAAAAGGTGTAACTTTTCTGATGAAGAGTCCGCTTGTCTGCTTGTCTCTATGGAGATGTGCCTTTGCCTTGAATTTTCCACAGTATGGCATTAAACTACACTGTTTTGCATTTATTCAATTACAGGTGTTTTATTTCTCAAAACTACCAAGGAAAACATGCATTGTTACTATGAGTGGGGTTGCCTCTCCACAGATCTGACCTTGGTCTGGTGGCATCACATGCTTCTTTCCATAGAGATTTTTAATGTCGTATTGTGGTACATTCCAGGTAAAGCAATAACATCTCTATGACAGCAAGCTGGTGGTGAACCCTCCGACTTATGTCGGGCATCTCTAAGCAAATGTTTAAATAAGATTCAATGTGTACTTGGTGTTTGGGTTATGGAGTGAGACTTTGCAGTGTTTGACTAGTGAACTTTTTATAGCATGTAAAAATAAACTAACTCGGATGTTCTATCCACCTCCTCCTCATGCCCTGTTACCATGACATTGGCGACACACTCCTACAGACAGCAGAGCTTTGGTCCCTCACAGGAAGTGGCTCTGCAGACCAAACATGGGGAGGGCCACTGGAGCCTGGGGAGTGGAGGTGTACACCACAGGAGGAGATGGACTGCTACTTCCTGGTCAAAGTGAAAAAACAGACTTTACTGAATATATAGTTGTGCACTAAGGGCCACACTGACACTAAACGCCCACTGAGTTTATACAAGGAGAATGCAAACCAGGCAGAAAATATACCAAAGCACTAAACCAATATATTTGCATCTTATCTTGGCTGAGGTCATCAGCAGAGGTGAGTTGAACTCAAGTAAGAATAACTTAAAGAGTGACTCTCAGGACATAACATCAACTTCAACTTCAACTGATTGAAAGTTAATGTAAAAATGTAATATAAAAACATTGTCAACATTAACATTGTCTTCAATAAAAAAAAAAACTTAAGTAGGAGTAAAAATATGTTGCTATAAAAGTACACTGAAAAGTACAATTTCTTTAAAAAATTACTCGAATAAATGTAACTAAATGAGTAAATGGAACTGAGTAACCACCCACCTCTGGATATTCGAATACAAAGTGCAAGTCAATTTTGAAACTTGGTACATGCACAAAATATTGTTGTTTGAATTTCTATTTCTCTGAGGAACATGGTGAGTGGTATTTTGCCTTTTGCCTGATTTTTACCTAGAAGAGTCCACTACGTAACGTTTTGAGTAGAGTGTCTGCCACCTTCTTCTCCATGGACCTGTTATCCATGGAACTGGAATGTTTCACAATATGGCATTAAACTTATCTATGTCTATGGAGACGAAAGAGTGACACCATCAGGTCAAGTTACAGGTAAGGTGCAGGTCTGTGGCAAGGAGCCCTAACTCAGTATAAGATTGTATTATTTCAATTTTTTAATACAATTGCAATTTAACCTGAATTTTATTGCAAATTAATTGATTGCTGTGAAAGAGATCAACCACGAACACCTTTGTAAATAGCAAAATAAGACCAGTTAGTTCTACCAAAAGACTTATTTCACTAGCTTATTTTATCGCTCATCTGTAGAGAAATTACAATAAAATGCAATTTACCTGGACCGACCACAGTTGACCCAGAGATACTTGCTTGTGTGTATGTGGTTTATGTAAGGACGCTGTTTGTGGTGCTTTCCTGTTTGCTGAGCAGTGATTTGTTGCATTGCTTGTCCTTGAGGGCCACCGTACACAGGTCTTATCTGGTGTTATATGGAGGCCAGAGGAAGAGGAGTATATTGTTTACCTTCAGCCCCACACGCACAACAGTTCCCACAGATCCTCCCAAACAGTCAGTACATATGAGTCAGAACGCTCAGGGGACACACGGGGACAGACAGGGTGTCCGTGGGTGAGCTCGTAACCTTTGAATGGGTGTAAGCAAATAAAAAGTAGCTAAACAGGAGACAGTAACAATGATAGCCCTGTTCACACATATGATGTTTGGAGTTTTAGTCATAAAGCCTGGTTAAAAATATGCAGAGGTGTCCAAACTCGTTTTCACTTATATTAAAACATGTGTCCCTGCAATGGGTCGTTCAGGTTAACACATTTTACACAGCACTGACAGAGCCACTTGTACCTTTAATAACGCTTGGCACATTAAAGGTGAACTATGTAACTTTTCTGGTAAAGGGTTCGCCACTTGGTTGTCTCCGTGGAGATGTCATTTCTTTGACTGGAATGTCCCGCAATATGGCATAAAATCTTTCTCCTTGGAAACAAGTAGGTAACACCACTTGGTCGAGTTACAAGTCAGATCTGTAGAGACGCGACCGCGCTCACAGTAAAAATGTATGTCGTCGAGGTATTTGCAAGCAATAAAACCATCTGTAAAACAATAACATCTCAGCGCAGACCCTGCACCAGAAAAGTTACATAATGCACCTTTAATCTTAGGTCTGTGTCACAATGTAATGATGTAATGTTATTGATGTTATAATGACTTGCTTTCTAACATTATGACTATGCTTTTATAAAAGAGACGCTTCTAGCTTTGATTTTTCTATAAACATTTAAAGTAAACTGTATGTATTTTTCAAAGAAGAGAAGAGAACTTTTGTGATAATGACCTCAGTGGAGCATTTCTCCGTCTACTGTTTAGTCTTTACGTACACAGAAATGGCGTTCCGATACTACAACCCACATATTTAAATGACTCTGAAGTTCTGATCGTATTATATCTTGTAATGTATAAAATAATGGTATGTCAGATATCAGGACATTGTTTAAAATTAAACAAATAAAGCCAAATTGCCCTTGGTGTAAGAGTACATGAAGTCCTATTGCAAAGCTGGGGGAGTTGTTTTGGCCCGCTGGGAGCAATGGGTGCATACCAACATGACAGCAGATAAGATTATGTCCCATTGAAAGGGGTCCATCCTGCCAGCCCACAGCTCCTTTCAGGGATATCTCTTCTGTCTGCTATCGGGACAGGAAGCACCCAGCACCCAACAAATACACTGCAGCAGCTCAGGGCTAGTTTGTCCTCTCCAAAAGTGCGCTAATAGGAAGTTGATAAAAGTCAATGTGTTGAAGTTACATGAACCCTGAGTCCCCTCGCACCATGACTATGAGTGTTGGGTGAATACTTCAAAACAGGACGGAGTTTGGAGTACATGATAGTAAGTTTACTGTTGCCATGCGCCACAGAAGAATAGCTAATTGCACGGATTAATTATTATTATTAGACACAATAGACAATAACTAGTCTAGCCGCCTATTCATCTTCACATTCAGGCCATTAAATGCCACATAAATTAGAGCTACATCTACAATAGGATGTATATTATTCACCCTTCAGTCACACGCGACTGATTGAGATTAGGCTGCTATTCTGTACGTGCTGCAACACATCAACACATTCATACAGGCAATACGGATAGTGGATGAAAGTGCCTTGCCCAAAGACGCTATGGCAGTGTAGTAAATGTATAAACTGACAAAAGCATACAGTAGATATTGTACGTGCGTGCGCTTCTTTTTTTCTTCATTAGAAAAAGCAGTCTTTCTCACAACAAACATAGTGTAAAGATTTTTTTTTTCTAGCCTGTTTCTTTTCTTGTCCCTCTCTTTCGGGTCACCATCACAAACCAGTTACATAATGTCTTCTATTTGTCTTTCCTTCTTTCCTGTTCCAATTTGCTGGAAAGGTCAATGTGGGTGAAGAGTATTGCCTAAGGACACAACAGCAGTAGGGAAGATTCAAACCACCATTCATCACCAGTGTCGCCTCATTACAACCTTAGTGTAAACATAGAACTGACGCATAATGACGTGGACCTGACTAGTAAACCGTCTTTTGTAATAATCACTGAAATAATGATGTCTATAGGCTACATGTACGTGCTGTCCTGTCCGTCGTACGATCCTAGACCACTCCCTCCGTTTCTGTTCCAGTGTTTGCCGAGCCCTGACTTAACCCATGTGATTCAACAACAGACCTGCAAACAGCCATGTCAACGCAATAGTTTTCAAATCCACAAAGCTTCCTTCTAAACACTATTTCTAAGCCGTGATTCAAATGGAAACTATACCAGTGTATATATACAGTAGAAGATAGGTCATGGGTGTAGTCAGAGCCACCCACTGTTACCACAAGGCTTGAGTCACGCAGTTTGGTTGGCATGTGGGGCAGGAAAGGGGCAAGAAAGGGGCAGACAGGGGCAGACCGGGGCAGTTGTCCCACTGGAGACACAGAGACGGGAGGAAGAGTGCGAGGACACAATTATCTAAATGGTGACATATGACCCTGGAATCATGCACTGAAGTGTCACTGCAGGAGTGGAGGGAGTGGAGCATGCCTCTACTGTGAATAAGAGACCAAAGAGTTCAATCTACCAAGGATGTTGAAATATCCAACAGGAATCACAAGCTGCCAATGAGCATATTGTTTTGTTGTTATTAGTTTGTAATTAAAAATCATTATTCAGAGGGGTTAATATTAATACCTATTTTTATTTTTATTTTATGTTTCATTAAGAATATTGTGTCTTTTCAGGGACTCTGAAGGAATCCTGTGATTGCTCAATATGCCAACTAAGTTGCCAAGTATTCCAAAAAGTGTTAAATTTGAAAGAACTAAGATCTAAATATTTATGAATTATAATCAAGACCTGAACTAAATAGAGAGACTGTCTATAGGACTATGGCACTTTTCTTGGTTTCACCCATTTACGGTGAATGAATTAAATGTGTTTTATATGTAGTTTTGTGAGGCAGTCAGTAACAAATTTCAAAAATTTGTTTCAAAAATTCTTGTATCTAGGAAGTCTTGGGTCATTATCTATCTATCTATCGCTCTCTCTCTCTCTCTCT
>KN480329.1:0-21955 GCA_000787095.1 Periophthalmodon schlosseri
ATGTGATAAATATTTAAAAGAGGTATTATCCCACCAAACAAAGGGATAGTTATGAATACATGAAAACCTGTTATATGCACTTTAACTTTTAAAAAAACATACGTTCCATGGTCTAAAGTTTCATTCTCCTCCCTTATTTCATAATATGTAATGGATTAGTATATAGTGTTATATTCTCCAGTTATAGGTTATGGTACCATTGTGTGTCCATTTGCTGCAAAAATGGCCAGTCCATATTAAAGGTCCTATATTACGCAATTTTCTGATCTATGTTATAATGTTTCCTTATTAAAACATACCTGGAGTTGTGTTTTGTTTCATTCACACATGTTTAACACACAAACCCTCCATATTTGGGCTGAGTTCTTTTCTCAAACAGAAAACACTCAGTATATAATACAGTGCTCCACTGTGTTTTTAAACTCCACACACCTTCACTAGAATCATTTGGATAATTTTAGCCCTGGAATTTCCAATCTCTATTGAAATTCCAGACAAACTAATAATAAAGGGTTACTCAAACGTGTGGGAATGAAACAAAAAACAACTCTGGGTATGTTTTAGATGAGGTAACTGTATTATAACGTGGTTTAATACCCACAAGAGTCAGTTTTGTGTAATACAGGACCTTTAAGCATTTTACATAGCGCAGCGCATTCGATTAAGTGGACCCATCTCTATCAACTACTCTACAAGCAATACACATTTTTCATTCTATCTTTTACACAAAGGCTATCATTTGCCATTTAAATTCTGCAAAGGTTGTCCACTGCAACTCGTATATCCTTGGTTCCAAATTACATATGATTTTCAGTTTGCACCAATCAACATTATCACAGAGCATCAGCAAATATCAAAAGCTGCAATTTTTTTAAGCACCATATTTTCCACAAACAACAAAATATCCCGTGTTGTTCTGCATAAAAACAGCTAACCCTGTAGTTTAGATCTGTACAAACATGCTTTCAAATACATGTAATTCTTGTATTAGTTTGTCAATTAAATTCTCTTGGACATGTTAAAAATGTGAACTTTGAACTGAATCCTACTATTAAAACATAAATCGCAAATCTAACCGCAATTGCAATTCTTGTCCGGAAAATCGAAACGAGATATTTTTCCCAAATCGTTCAGCCGTAGCAGGTATGTAGTAACTCATGGTAGAAAGGTATAGCCCATATGACTTATCCATACCTGTAAAAATTATCCTCTGGCCATAGTGCTGTGCATCCCTGTTGTTAGTCATCTCTCCTATCGCAGTACAAGTAGTAGCGCGTATAGCAGTGTGTCCGTGGTTTACTGATAACATGAGCCCGGCAGCTTGCTCGGGTCACAGGGTCACAGGTGGTTACCATGGAGTCCTCCCTCATGGCCTAGAAACAAACAACCTCTGCTGCTCAACTGTACCCACATGGTTATATATTTGATCTGGATGAGTCACGCTTCACCTATTAAAATCATGAGGTTAATGTCATTACAAAAGATAAACATGACATTCATTGATGATAATAATATGCGTGTGTGTATATGTGTGTTTAAAGGAGTCACATTATGTAATTGGATTTATGACATTATAATCATTATAATCACTATAATCATGTTTCAATGGTGTTTCCTCATCATTAGCTTACTCAAAGTTGTATTTTGATTGTTTTGTGCATATTTGAGTAATGTAATGTTATGGCATTTGAGACTTGAGTGCTCAGAACATTCCTGTTTTCACCTACCCCCTATCCCCACCCACAGCTTTGTACTGGTGAAAAACTATTTTTCAACAATCTGCTGAAAATCTGCTGCTTACTACAGTGAAATGCCACTGTTAAGAGACGGGGCCGTTCTTCAGTTTTGAACTAGTTTCTATCATTAACATAATATATCTTCTATAAATGTATCATAAAAATCTGATTCAAATCTGAAATATTAATAGCCTATTAAGATGATAAAAATAGGCTATACAAATATTTATACTCAAATTGTGGTTTTGCACTTTGTTTAGCTTACTCTCTTTTGTGGGGCTCAGAAGTAAAGAAAATTAAAACTCATCATTACAATTCTATAACGCTACAGTACATAGTAGCAGTTTATGTCCTTGGGCAATACACTTGTTCCACCTTGCTTCCGGTGCCTGTGTATAGTGCTATATTTGTAAATGCAGAACAACGTTTTCAAGTATGTGCTGGGTGTAGAATGTAATGAATGAATGTTTTTGGAGATGTGAAAAGTACCATAATAGTTGTAAGAGGTAGGGAATTCTAGTAAAACATGCCTGTCAGTTACTCAGAGGAGGAAAATTGTAGACTTCAAGAGAAATGTCACAGAAATCAGTGGCTCAGTGGTTATCTTGTTGACCAGTTTTTGGGCAAAAGACTTCACGTCATGCGGTGTGTGTGTGTGTATGTGTGTGTGTGTGTGTGTGTGATTCACTGGTGGTGGTCAGAGGAAATATAAAATGTATATATATTTGATAAGGAGATAGTTCAACTAAATGATTAATTGAGATAATACTTCAATAAATTCACCACATTAGGCCTGGCTGGTTCCCATAAGTCTGTTGAACTTTATATTTTAGGTCTATTGAATTATTTTGTTTAAATATTTTTGAGTGATTTTTTTGTGCGGTGATATTGTATGAGACATCCTGGGCTCGGCTGTCTTTATAAGAGAGGAGTTACACTTTTTGGCCACTAGGTGGAGTCAGATGACCGTCTGGCCACGTCGCGTCTCCTCCCCGTTTCAGAACAGTTTTTTGTTACGGGACTCGCCCATGAGACGTCCCCCTGTGACCAAATCTCAATCAAGTTACACACCAGCACATCCGGAACGGAAACGCAAAGATATTTGTTTCCCAATAAAATAGGCCCATGTCTGCAGGGTGTGACGATCATTTTGACAACAAATAGCCTATGTAATTAAATGCAGCAATGAATGGAAATATATATCGTACCAATAAAAATAGAGATCAACAAAAATAATATGGCTATTGAAAAATGTAATTTATGTTATTCATTTTTGTAGAAACTGCAGCCTTGACTGCACATAAAGACAAAGCATTCTGAAGAACATATGAAATATAAAACAAAAATGTACTTTACACTGGAAACCAAGTGTATCCAGGATGTCCTTTTGAGAGCATCTCTTATTGTGAAAACCCAGAACGGATGCGCCAGTTTTCACCCTGTGCGCTTTGATAGTGGCGTGTCAGTCACCATGGTGGCACACAACAGAGTGGAGCGGCGGACCTACCTTCTCTATTAGCTCCATTAAAATGCTTATGTAAAGCATATTGTAAACAAGCGGACTGGGGTTTACCTCTAATTATGGACCACGGGCTGACAGTGACTGGATAACCGCTCTCCCCCTGCCTACTTTCTGTTTCCTGGCTCCTCCATGGAATTCTTTCCGTCGCTAGAATGCTGAAGAGACAAGGAATGGCTTTGATGAACAGTGCCTTGCACAGAGGGACAGTTTTAACAATAAGGAAATAATACGAACAAAGTATCAGAGGACTGTATTTTATCGGAGTTCACCCTCTGTGGGCGTTCACAGAGAACCGGAGTTTGAGCCGGGACGCACGGGAGCCAGACGGACAGCCCGGGGAGAGCGCACGTCTGTCGGGCTCGCGTCGTGGCCTGCCTGGCTCGGGGGCACTCCCAGCTTTATCCGCTCGCCCCAGCGCACAGGACGGGGACATCGGCGGACCTTGACTGCATTCCCCAACCCTCCTGGATATTCTTACACCACTACATCACAGGATAAGTGGCCCACTCGCCCTGCCGCCGGACTCTTCCCACACAATGGCGTCCTATGTGGATAACAGTTTTCGGCAGGCTGTGATGCTCAATCCGGCTGATCGGACGCAACAGGTCAGATAAAGCCGCTAATTTTCCCTTTCCTCGTGTCCATTTGTGCCTCTTATGTTACACTGCTTGTGATCCATTTGGTTGTCAGTTATCTCAGCGTAATAACCTACATCATAAACATAGTTGGAGGGTTTTGGACATGCAACTGTTGCCTGCACAGTCCTTGTGGCTACATCCCGCTAAGCCTCTATCAGCCGAGATAATCGTGGCTACTTACCAGAAGAACTGCATTACTACGAGAAAGATGTGGTCAACCATTACACTATAGCCTGTTTAGCATTTCCATTATCGTTCCCCAACTATAACACTGGAATTTGCAGACGGAAAAGTTCTCTCTGCTGATAAGTAAAGGCGCGGACCATGAGAACAGACTTGAGCTAATTTGGCTAATTGCTAATAAACATTAGCTATGCGCATTTGCACGTGTTATTAGCATTGGTGCATGCTTATTACTGGCCCTTTAGCTGGACTGTATGCATATGCGTGTTGTATGTGGCCCTCGGACTGTCACGAGCTAATTCTGCGGGCTGTGGTTGTTATTCTTGGGGCATGTACTGTACAATCACACCGCTAGTCCTATTTGCGTGTGGCCATTCTAACTGTGCAGACTTAAACAAATGCAAATTGTAGGACTGGGGCACTACTATTGGTTGGTATATCATTCATTTACGCGCTGCCTCCGTTTGAATAGAGACCGCTTTACCAAGGGTTTTACGCACAATGGACGATCAATAGGCCACCACTTAAACCCCCCAGGCTCCAGTTATGGTGCCACAATAGTCTACGAAGCTATTATGGCACAGCTTGTTAAGCATAGGCTCACACAGTCTGCGTGTGTAACTTTGCGTTAAGAGGGCTGTAATTTGTGTATGTGACAGGTGCCTTCATGGCTGTGGAGGGCAGGAGGAATATTGGAATCTGGAAGCAGTCAGTGTTTAGTGACTGTAAACACTCCATCAACAAGTCAAATTGCCTATGGGGAGCTCTAAGCTATTGATTTCTGCCTGCTCACTGGGGATTGGCTCGGAGTAGGTCTAATTTTGCAGTGTTAATAACATCTGAATAACTAAGTCAACTTATTGAATTTGAGGAATGTGGCCGGTGGGCTCTGACATGTAGCATCTGGTTTGGTATGAATGCAAATGTGCAAAAATTGGATAACAGTTTGCTAGTAGGAGTGTGATTTTTTAAAGTATGATTTTTCAGACTATTCATTTACATTAAGAATGAGTTAGCGTTTCAGTTGCACCCTTAGCCTGGATTTGGGGAATGTAATAACAAAAAGTTTATAATATCCACTTTTAATAGCCTTAATAAAGCATGAATAAAGACCCAATTCATAAAGAACAAATAGTTTCTTAAGAATGATTCAGTCTTAGTAAGTACACAATGACCTCTAACCCTAACCTCTTAATTAAGGGTACAGTATAGTAACTTTTTGGAGGTGGCACGTCACCTGCATGATTCCACGGAAATAGAAAGGAAAAACCATACTACGGAACATTTTCCATGGTTATGAGTAAGTTTTATGTCATACAGTGGAATATTGTAGCCTAAGAAACAACAAGAAGGAAACAAGCAGGCTCCTCTAGGCTAAATAAGGGCCAGGTTTGCGGAGATGCAAGCCTACTCAATGTAAGGACACACATTTTTTCCAAGTTTTTCAGTGCAATAAAAAATCCAAAATGAAAAGAAACAAAAACAAAACATGCTTTTATTTTTGTCTATTTTATTTTTATTTTTTTAAAGAAAACTAGTTACATATTGTGGCTTTAAGTAGTTACTAATAACACAAGTTTAAGTAGGTACTAATGACACAAATCAGTACATTTCTTTTCTTTCTTCGTATTATCAATAATGACGTCTTACTACTTTACTACTGTATTTTTTCTCTTTCATCTATGAATAGCTGCACTTTTCCCAGGCTTCCTTTCTCAGACATCTTAAGTCGGTGGCGGCTCACACAGTTTACCCTAATGGTTTTGTCATAGCCCTTGTCAGGATTAGCCAACAGTTAGAGGGATCTGTCCTTATCGCTCAGAACTGACCGCAGCACTGGGACTTGACCCCTTGGCTAACCCCATTGTCACATGGTCACTTAAATAACCCGCCGTTTGACAGCTTGTGACCTCCCCGCCTGCTCAGATTGGTCAGTTGCATTATTTTTACAGTAGCATAGTGCGCTCAACACATAAGGATAGACAATAGGGTGGCTATGATTAGTACAGAAGGCAAAGCAAATGGACTTTATGGTAGGGCTGAACGATTACCTGCTTTGTAATTGAGATCAGATTAGAGATTGATTGTTTTGATATTATAATAATAGGATTCTGTTCAAAGTTCACATTTTAAACATGACCAGAAGAATTGACAAAAAGAGTGAAATTGGCCTATTAAACTGATAAGGCTGTAGTCAACTAAAGAAATGTTTGGTCGACTTAAGGCATGTCCTGCCGATTGATTAGCTGATTAAAAAGGGGGCGTGGAAAAAGCTCTCAAAACTATTACGTACTTCTATGTGACCCTTTTATCTGACCCCAACTTCACTCACAAGACTACAACTACACGGGAGTTCATGCAAAAACAACTATTAATGCAGAAAACAGTACTAGGAAACAAGGCATAAGCTTGTAAATCATGAGTTTAATCTGCCTTTTTACATATAAATACCAAAAAAATACCAAATATTCAGTTGACTCGCTCACTTCTCCTTTCTGCTGATAAAAATAAAATGATTAGAATGCAAGTAAGCCACCATTAACAGATTAATCCAATAAACAAATACATTACATATATTTCAGGAAATGCTTCAGTTTTAATGCAGAATAAGACAGGATATATTGTTGTTTGTGGAGGAAATTATGGCACTTCAAAAAATGACAGCCTTTGCGATTTTCTAGTTGCGATTCTGATTCGGTTGCGATTAATCAGCATCCTTACTTTATGGTTGGTCAGTTTTGACATTAACTGAATAATCTCTTTGCTACTTACATTCATTTGTATGGGACTTATTTCTGATTTAGTCATATGATTGTCCTTCACTGTCTCCTCTCCAGTGCCTTTCAGTTCAAATCACCGCAAAGGGCATTCACGTTATTTGATTTACAGACGCAATCCAATATCCAGTAAAATATAGCTTGCCTCAGCCTTGGCATAGGTTTTGACAGTAAGTATATTCTATGTTTAGATCTTTGTATGCTAAACCTGCCCTCACAATGCAGAGTTGAAGGTTTAGCATTCTTCGTTTCCCCCACGTAGCATGCGGTTGGGCAGACGCGTCCACTTCTCAGGCCAGGTGGTGAAGCTAAAGGCCACAATGAGCACTCCTCCGCAGCGACCTGGTTTTCTGTTTTTCTCTGTCACTGCAAGGACAACCTGGCTGCTTTGCACTACTTCCACACTATAGGAGATTTAGGGTGTGTTCACACTTGCAAGGAATTAGGACTAAACTGGGACTAAAGATGAACCTAAACTTGGACTAGACTAGGACTAAACCAGGACTAGAATAGGGCCAAACCAAGTCTTCATACAGGACTAAACTGGGCTCAAACAAGGACCCAATAAGGACAAGTTGTACAAAGTTTTGCAAAAACTATGAAAATATATTCATAATCCATTAGGTAAAGTGGCTCTACCAGATTTTTGCCCATGGGTGTAGTTGAGCAAAATTTGTCATCCAAGTAACTTTATTGTAAAAGCAGCTTTTACTTTAAAAAGTAAACTGTGCTGTCTGCATCTAAAAATAAAGTGTTCTATCCTTCGAGAACCAGGAAGTGTGCTGTTAGCATGCTAATGTTTATTAGCATTACTGCTCTGGCCTCTGCAAGTTTTGAAACACACTTATAAACTCGTCATAGCAAATGTTTAGGATGCTAGGAATACTGTAGGAAAGTGAGGAATAACATTGAACCATTTAAAATAAAGTAGTTCTGCTGCAAAACTGGTACTGTGGGTTGAGCATTCAAATCTAGCCTGACACTGTTGTGTCCTTGAGCAAGACACCTCACCCAAATTGACCACTCCAGTCAAGTATGTATGGCTGTTTCCGACAAGGAGAGCAACTGACATAAGAAACCAATCGACTTTTGGGAAAAACCTTTCCCCCCAATGCTGTGGAGATGAAAAGTAGGAGATGGAGAGGATGAGGAGGCTGATGGATCTGCTGCTGAAGTAGAGATCAGTACATGGAGGTTGCATTGAAATGACAGAAAGAAGTAGAGCGGGAGATGGTACTTTTTGATATTGACTTGGTATGTGAGGGTGGTTGGACTAGGAAACAAAACGATGATTGATAGATGATGATAGCAGGTGATAGCAGAAACTTCCTGGTTGCTGTTTGCTTCACTTACTATAACAGAATGCGATCAACAATGCACCCTCATTCTAAGTAAACTAATCACTTCTCCACATATACAATAACTGGGTGTGGTTTAGCATAGATGTCGCAAGTAGCGTCTAGATGTCGTGTTGCTTAACGACTTCATAAGATTAGCAGTCGCATGATGTGTTTAGCAGGTCTTCTGATGCTCTACAACAATGGAGGCGGAGAGGAAGCAGTGAAAGATGAGTGCGGACATCCTGCTGTGCTCAAACAGGAAGAGGAAGAGCGCCAGGAAACGTTTTGAACTGACCAGGAAGAATAGTCCCTTTCCCCTCCATGTGTTTAGTTATTTAGGAAAGACGCCTATTGTTTGATCACGCCTTCCTATTTATGGTGATTTTTATGGTAGATGATGCTCAGGACTTTTACTCAAGTAAAAGTACTGTTCAACTACTAAGGCAATTACTTTTACTATCACCCCTAATAGCTACTTTTACTTACTTACTACTACTGGTTTTCAAAGGCAAATTATTTCTTCCAGTTTTGAAGGATTTTGTGGGGACCTTTCCCCATTCAAAAGATAGAATATTTTGATTTGAATTGTGTTATTGCTATAGCAACGAAGAGACTTTGCCATGCCAGACCATTCAAGCAGGAAGGAATCTTTATGCCTGAAGCCCATGAATATTGGCACACAGCAGGAGTTTCACCAGCTCCAATGCAAGTAATTTTATTCCTGTCACTAATACTACTGTAAATTATAGGATTGTGTTTAGTTCTTCTTTGCACAGCAAGAAATACTTGTTCATGCAGGCACAATTCGTCCTCTTAACTTGCTTGAAATTTGATGTTATAAAACTAAAGCTTGAAACAATAGCTGTGTTATATCAAGTAGTAAAGACGATTTGAGTGTTTAGACATGGCTGAGCGCCGCCTAATGACATCATCTTGTGGAACAACGCATTTTAAGCTTCTGTGAAAAGAGCCATGAGTGAACTATTAATGAAAAGCATGCATGAAAGCATGCACTCCAGGAGTGCTTTTCAAAATTATTTTATTTAACACGATTGAAAGCTTTAAAAGTGAGTTTATTACAATATGGGCCTTTCAAGTTAGAAAATGTATTACAATTACATTAGAAAGAACTTTAAAAATGTAAGCAAGTAGCAGTTATGTCGTCAAAGCTGTTGATGTCAAAAACCCGGTCTCCAGCCTGTGCTAAAAATAGTCCAGACTGGTGACACATATGCTGTAATGCTGTCATTTTCCCA
The DNA here is from genome assembly GCA_000787095.1 of Periophthalmodon schlosseri. Classification (NCBI taxonomy): domain Eukaryota; kingdom Metazoa; phylum Chordata; class Actinopteri; order Gobiiformes; family Gobiidae; genus Periophthalmodon; species Periophthalmodon schlosseri. The sequence continues at coordinate 9,453 of KN480329.1, forward strand.
GGCTGTGCTAATTGTCGAAAATTCCCATAGTCCGACCAAGTGTAAACCCAGCAGCCTCGGAGTTTCCTCACTAACCTCCGCGTGATGTCACTTGTTATTGCAGGGTTGGAAGTAGTGGAGGCCATAGCGGTTACACACAGTTTGGTCGCAGTGACGTATCACTCCCCATGCAGTCTAAATACAGGGGCTGCTCTGGATGAGGGGAAAAGAAACTAAACACAAATGAATGAGACCTACGCTGGCGTCTGGTTGGTTTGAATGGGGCTTTTGATACAGCAGCTTGTCTCAATGTGGTATGGGGAGGCTCAAATATCAACTGGTCTGGAAGCTTCTCTGTGTTCCTGGAAACAGTATACCAAATAGTTAGAGAAGTTAAGAGTAGGCTTTTGTGTGTAGTTTTATAACCATATAGACATGATCATGACAAGACAACATTTCCTTATGCATGTTGTAAAGTCTTATTCATAACTTATTAGAACATAACAATATTGATTTGGATAAACTAAAATAACAACTCAATAATGGATACTCCTATTTAAAGGGTAAATTGAATTAGTGGAATTGTGTATTGGCTGTGCATTCATATTTTAACTGGTTTAGTTCTGTTGTAGTCCTGGTTTAGTCCAAGTCCATGTTTGTTTAGTTTAGGGTTTAGTCACATGTTTGATGTGGTGTGTAGTTTCATCATCATGGCAACCAATTCGTTTAAAAATAATTTGAAATGATTATATTCACCTTTTTAAGAGCATACCTGTCTCAACATTATAATATTGGTAAGGTAACACATACCCATAGACTGTGTTGTCAAATAGAAGTTCCCCATAATGATGTGGGAGATGGCTTTACAAACTTTTGTCTTGACCAAACTTTGTGTTCCACTTTCAAGGTACTAAAAGCAACGTCAAGGAACCACTCACCCATTCATAACCCACCTCACCCCCAATGTCTGGTGTAAGTGTCTTGCCCAAGGATACCACGACAGTATTCATCTGTGGAAGCTAGAATTGCACCGCCAACCTGTGGGTCAGTGGCTTTGACCGCTCAACCAATGAAGTTTATGTCAAGAGCGGGACTTGAACCGCCAACCTTCAGATCAGTGGACAGACACTTTACCGACTGAGCTACTGTCTCCCCTAGACATGCCCTTAATAAGAGGATAGAAATGAATCTTATCAAACCATGACATCACCTGATACAGTAAATGTATGACATCATATTTAACGCATGTCCCAAAATATTTTTCAATAAACTAAATTTAGTTGGGCAATTCCTGCATCTGAGGCGCGTGGTCCGTCTCAGAATCTAATAACACAAGTCCAATTCAGTCTTTGAACGCACCAGTGATACGGAAGAATGTTACACACACAGTGGTTCTTTGACTTCATGAATCATCACTTTAAAGAAGCACAGCATTTCCACTATGTCAGTCCAGCTTTTATTAAAAGTAAGAATGTGGAATTCAAACTTAATATAGAGGAGCTATTTTTGCAGCAGTACAGTATATCCGATTGGAGATTTAATATGGATGTTTTGCATGTTGAGGTCGGAGTGACATCGGAGAAGAGATATCCCTTGTTGAGATTGTGTCGTCATGCAAAACAGAAGATAACTGCTAGCCACAGGGAAAGTTTATTATTCCGGTATATTCTTAAAGGCCTTGTACGTGATTTTTTTCCCAAACGTTGTCTTGTTCCAGTACAGATATATTGTGAGCAGTTCTTGAGGTCAAAATATGTCAACTGTGTACTGTCTGCATCTAATTAGAAAGTGTTTTATTGTCCGATAATCAGGAAGTGCACGTTAGCACTTTAGCCGTTGTTAGTATTACTGTGATGGCTAAACTCCGCCCTGGTTTCTGAAAGTTGTGAAAATAGGTAAAAAACTCATCACTGTGAATAATTAGCTTACGGTAATTGAGCAATAACTTTGGACCACTGTAAACTGTTTAAAATGAACTAGTTCTGGTTTTCACGTTTTTAAGACAGTAAAAATCAGGTACAGGACCTTTAAGTTTGTGGTAGTTTTGAATTCTTTCGTTGACCTAAGCTGTCTCCATAGTTGCTTACTTTGCACTTTTCTTTGCCATACTTTCTATTGTTAAACTTTTATATTGAGGTCTCACCCCTGGTCGTACATACCAACAGTGCTTTGATCGGTTCGGTTGAACTACTTTCCGAAAGTATCCTTTTGTTTGCTTATCTAGAATGAGCCCTGAACCTCTTGGCCCTCCTCTTGGGACTATCCTTTTGTAATTTTAGTTATCTTAAGTACTGCTGAGGTTACATTGTCTTTGTCTTGTCAGATTCTTGAGGCTATTCCATTTTCATTTATGCCAAGTTGTATCTTAAGGCTTCCTTTAGGTCACTTTATGGAGCACGTTATATTACTGTCTTAAAACGTAAAGAACAGAACTGGTTCATTTTAAGTGGCTTGCAGTGCTTCAGAGTTATTCCTCACTTACCGTATGCATTATGAATATGCTAATTATTCACCGTGATGAGTTAAGCACTTTTCACAACTCTCAGAGACCAGTGCGGAGCTTTGCCGTGACGGTAAAGCTAACAACAACCAGCATGCTAATACACGCTTCCGGATTCTCGAACACTAAAATGCTTGTAACGCTTGCCCTGTCAAATGCTATAATCTTTTCTCATGATAATATAAATGTGTTATTGTAAACTGCAGTATTAAATAATGTAGAAACGGGTTATCACAAAAATTGATACCCAGATACTAATCCATACTAAAAACTTGAAGTATCATTACAAACAAAAACAATGCATTATCTCATTGTATTGAACCTTTTGTTTAGTATCCAAGTCAAGTTTTACACTTTAGTATCATGATATATCTATCTAATATAGAAAATGTATTCATGGGTTTCAGACAAATCATTTCTTCCTGATTTGAAGGACTTGTGAGGACCTTTCCCCATTCAAAAGACATAATATTTTGATTTGAATTGCTTCATTGCTGTGACCACGGAGGACGGTTGCCATATGTTGAAACACATGAATAGGCCATCATTTGTGGGATGACACCTATATTGTTAATACACTTTAACCCAGCTAGCAGCTATTTCAAACTCTTTATGGCCTTTTTCATGAATTCTGTCAGGTGATTCATTTTTTTGAGTGTGGTGGGCCTGTCTGGTAGTGAGTAATGTCGATGATATAGTCACGCTAAATGGAGCCACTAAATTACACACAATATGATATCAGTGCCATGTTTCTTATCCCACATTCCAGGGGATATGTTTTAAGGCAGAGCAAAACACATCTAAAGTCAAGGCCCGGCAGATTCCATTGGGTCTCCATTGGAACTCATTCACCGCACTCTTTACATAACCGAGCCACAGACCCACTTGGACGCGGCTACATGGGCTTAGAGAATAAACCATTCCTGACGTGCAATATTTACATGACCGCTATTGGGTTACTGTGCGTGCAATGGCGGCCACTAAGAGCCCCATACCACTTAAGGAATCTGGAAATTTTACTGTATGGAAAAAGTGATACATATGTTGGTACTACTACGACAAAATAGTGCCCCAAGATGGAAGAGGATTATAGAAAGGGGATGAGCGATAGTGTTGGAGGAGATCCAAACTCAATACTGGTTCCGATACCACGATGATTAAAAAACAAAAAAACAAAAACAAAAAAATCACAACTCTTTCTGTATTTTCAACATTAAATAATAGTACTTTCTTTTACATTACCATGTGGTGTTATATCTGTGTAATCCCTCAGTCCTTCAGGTATGTTCTTATACAGCTCAATATCATTCTAAAGCTATTCAGGAAAGGTTCATTTTTGTCCTGTGAATGTGACTTTTTTACTATTGATACCTGCTCAGATGAGTATCAAGTTTCGATACTAGTTTTAGTATCGATTAGTATCTGATTTTCAAATGAATATTCATTTGGTTTACCCCGTGGTTGAACTTTGCACAAAAAGTTAACGAACTATAATTACCACTAAAATGCTCAATTTCCTTCCTTTTTTTTGGAAGTTTATACCGCAAGTTTCTGTTTCTTTTTAATCAACAATTTTTACAGCTATTAAAATTGTTTTTATTATAGACAATGCTTAAAATTTAAATTGTCCGAAACACCAATAATTGTGATATTATTATTTATTTTTCAAAATAACTCAGATCTCTAATTGAGGGCTGCACAATATGACAAAAAATGCTATATGCTAATACTATAAACTATGCAGCTCGTTAATCAATCATTGCATTCCATTCAACTTGCCCCCCAACTTTTAATACATTTTGTACATTAAGTTTGAAGCTAAACAAGAGCTCTTGCTGGTTTAGCACAGTGCTTAATCCTGTGCATAATCCTCCCTTTTGGTGGACTGCTGTGGCATGGCGTTGATCAGATGAGAGCAGATTAATTTGTGAGATTAGAGGTCTCCAAATCTAAGTACGCTAATATGGAACACGGCTAATACGTGTTTACACTGCACTACGAACAATGGCCTCCCTGGGATGAAAGGGTTGGGACTTGGGAAAGATTTCTGGCAAGCTGATGTATAAATTATGCCATTGTGCTTGGAGCCTTTTTCTAAGCATTGCTGTGTTTTATGCAAGTCACCATTCTGTTGTAGAAGAAATTGAAGTAGAGGAAGAAGAGGGATTAGACTGGAGTTCTGCAGAAGAAGTTTATTTACCATCAGTATGGGACCCGGGACCTGGGACCCAGAGACATGAACTCCACACATTGTAATAGTATTGTCCAGTCCAGTCTAGCTCAGTCCTGTCTGGCTATGCTTCAGTTGTAGGAAGTATTACACCTCTGATGACGTGGCATTGAGGCTTTTACACATGAGTGATGGTGAGGTATTCAAATATCTTCTCCACTTACAATTAATAACAGCAATTTTAAGGTCATTCAAATGCAATGCAGTTACAAAATGATTTCTTAATAATAACTTGTTTGGTATTTCACGTATGTTTTACAGCAATGTGAGTCTCTTACAGCTGGGGATGAGACAATAAACAATAATATTGTTTATCGTGAATGACAATAATCATTTGTGGGACATTTTATATAATCTTGATAATCGCCAACATAGATAATCGTCATTGTATCAACAGAATGTTCAGAAAAAAGCAACTTTTCCATAAAGTTTTCACTGATAACAAAGTATATAAAAAAGTTATTTAAACATGGAACTTATTCATAACATTAAAATTATAATTATTCATATCCAGAACATTTTTAAACTGTCAGCAACTTCAATCATTATCGTGATATTATCGTTAATCGCAGTTATTTTGGCCATGATAATCGTGACACAAAATTTCAATACTGAACTACAATTTCCCTTTCACATTCGAGTATGGTATGAATTTTAATGTTATAACCTGCACTTTCTGGTAATTGTAATGACGTCTTTTGGCACCATTAAAGTTGCATTACCCAACTTTTCTCTGGTAAATGAGTTTAGTTCCCCCCTCATCAAGTGTATTGTAAATGCAGGACTTTGCTTCACTTTGCAGTTTGAAAAAGCTATTCTAAATCTGTGCACATGCTCGAAAATTCTACATAACAATGTTCCAAAAGATTTGTGCAGGGTTACACTGTATTATTTTTTGCCATATTGCCCTGCCCTACCCTTTGTTATGGCATTATTTTGTGTTTCGTGGTATGGACATTGTATGAGCCGATATTGCCAAAACAAGAATCTTATGATGTATGGTGTAGCCGTGTGTAATCTTTGTAGTTTTAGTAAACTTAGGAGTCCTATCTCCAAGCCTTAATGGTCTTTTGCGTTTCTCACTGAAGGCCTTCTTGGCTTTGTCATACTGGGACGTGGAGCCATAACACAGTTTCACAGGATGTGTCTTTTGATGCTATGTATGTGTGAAACGTCAGACTTAATGCAAACCAGGGCTTATCAACAGCTGTGACGGGGGGCATGCTACTCGCCCGAAGAGCTGATTTATTTCACTGCTAGCATGAACAAAACAGCTGTCTTTCTTAATGGATCTTGTTGTCAGGAGGGAAAAGTGCTGCTGCAGCGATCCTTGGGAATGGCCAGTGGGAACACCAGGGGGAAGTTAGTGAGAGAAAACAAAATAGAAAAAAAAGAATCTGGTCCTCGTGCTTTCCCTCATCCCTCCATCACCGATTGAGAATGGCGTTGTTCAACTTCCTGTGTGCAGTAGAGCGCATCGGTGTACAATATCTGTCCTGGTGAAACCTTATCTTTCTAATTGGTCCCTGAGGGGTTGTCTCGCTCTAACCTGTGCACGGTCACGTTTTAGAGCGCCAGCCCTCTTTACCCCGTTGGCTGTCTTGGAACACGCCTGAACCCAAACCTGGAAAATAATCAGATTCTCCCGGGAACGTTTGACAGTTTTCCCTCGCTTCGGAAACAATTATCGTTGGCTTTTCCAATGTCATACATGGGATACATTCTTTGTTAAAGGCCCATGTGGCTGCTTGCCAATTTGTAATAAAGTTGACTTAAATTGGATTGGAAGACCATTTAGAATTGGCAGTCGATTCAGGGAAGGTCAAAGCATTTAGAAATCTCATGAAATGCTGATTTTCTATGTTTTTGTTTTTTTTGTTAGATAAATGTTGTCTGTATGATTTAAAAGTATGGGGGCCTCATACTCTACTAGTTTAAGAACAACATTACAGTCAGCAAAACAGGCTTTAGAATCAATATAAAAGTTATATTAATATGGAATAAATGATAAATTAAACTTGACATGTTCATGATTTGAGATTTATGGGTGCTAATATTGCTAGAATGATATTCATGGGTTTCAGATTCTTGTTTATAGGCAACATTTTGGGGACTTTTCACCATTCAAAAGATACAATGTTCTGTTTTTGAATGTTTTATTTCTATGGCAACAGTCCTATTTTTTCATCATTTTGAAACGCATGGATACTCATCTGTAATTTACTTCAATGACAAAGTGATTGTAACTTGTGGAATAGTTTTAGCACTTTGTTTCTCAGACTGTGGAACGTGTACCACTGGTGGTACGCAAACTCCTTCTGGCAATACCATAGACTGTATGAAGAAGTGGGCTAAGGGAGTGTGACGTGACCCGTAGCGTTCGGCTCCAGTCAAATGAAGCTCATCAAGGTTAGCAGTCACAGAGGCGAATTTGGAGCCGAGCTCCATATTTGGAACTCTGACCATAGCAACCAAAGAGCCAATCTGGATTAAGGCTGGTGAAGGTAATGCCCCTTCCCGCCCGCACTCCAGGTTTAGCAGTGAGTGGGCACTTAGCAACGCTGTCAATCAAACCTGTTGCTAATTCTACCGGGAGCAACCTCTGGGAATGAAGGTGCCTGATTTGTCTGCTGTTATTTTGATTTACTGATACAATAGCGAAATACAAATACCAGGATCATGTCAAGTGGGCTAATACAAACATTTTAAGACTAACATGACTCACTGCAGCAGTTACAGAGAGATGGGTGACAATCTTTCAATGCAAAGTGAACTGGAGCCAGAGTTGTTAGCTATGTCCAGTTACATACAGTCTATTGGTAATGCGCAAGGTCCTCTACAGTTGTAATCTTTGCTTCCTTTAGAGTAAAATGTATCAACTTTTGGGTCCTCCTTGGTTACAGGTGCTGTAACAATGATGTACAACAATTTTACAAATTTATCCTAAATTACCTAATTTAGCACCAATTTAGGCCTGCAATTGTCCTGGTTTAGACGAGGTTTAGATCTGGGACTCGGAAAGCCCAATGTTTTCTTATAGGTGGTACTAGGTGTGAAAGGTTTGAAAGCCAATGATCTAACATTCTTGGATCTTTTTTTTTTTTATAGCAAAACATTATGAAATGATGCAAACCATTCTGAATTGTAATCTTCATCATTAATTGCTTCCATCTGTTCCTCATGTTCCTTAAACCCTGGTATGTCGGAGCATTATTTATTGAACAGTTGTAGCTCATCAGGCCCTCTGCAGCTTGACCAGGCTAATTGACACTTGCCTTGGCTGACCTCAAACCGCTCTCCCGCATTTTCCCATATGGCCGTACATTAGCCCTGCTCTTAAAACATTCCACCCAAGACCTGACCTCAGTCCATTAATCACCAATGACATTATTACTATGTATGTCGATCAGTGTTTCACAGCCGATGAAGTAACGACCAGCACGTCTTGCATAATAGCATATTAGCAGTACTTTTCAGAGGCTAATGCTCCAACAATCTTCTTACAGGACTAGTTCATGTGACAGTTTTGTTTGCTTGAAAGCTGCACCTTGGACCTGGACATGTATAGTTAACAAAGAGACCATAGTTTGAACTGGCATTAATCACAGCTCATGAGTTTATGTACAGTACTGCATGTCATTTACACTTGGATTGCCCAGCACGAATGTTTAAGAAATTATTTGTTCTCAATCTTGTAAAACTCCATAGTTTTACTTAATTTGAAGCAATGTTTAAAGAGCCCGTATTTCACTATTTTGTGATCTATGTTATAATGTTGTTTGCTCATCAAAAATATATCTGGAGTTGTGTTTTGTTTCATTCACACATGTTTAACACAGAAACTCTGCATATTCAGGTTGAATTGAGTCTCTCAAACGGAAAACACTGTTCGACCTCGTGATGCCATGTGGTAATACAGGAAGTGCTCCAGTGTGTTTTTAAACTCCACGCATCTTCACTAGAATCATTTGGATAATTTCAGACTTGGGATTGCCAATTTCTACTGAACAAAAGGTAAAAGGTAGCTGTTAACTAACTACCAGTTTATGACATCACAAGGTGGAACAGAGCATTATAAGTGGTGCAGATGTAGGCAGACTAATAATAATATTTACTCAAACATGTGTGAATGAAACAAAACACAACTTCAGGCATGTTTTTGAGCAGGTGACAACATTGTAACATGGCAGAAAGCTCACAGGAGTAAATTTCTTGTAATACAGGACCTTCAAATTAAAAAAAAACATTGCACATTTTTCAGAAGAAATGTATTCTTTATCATTTCAAATGCGCTGTACCTGATTTTTACTGCCTTAAAAATGTGAAAAACAGAACTAGTTCATTTTACAGTTACCTTATACATTCCGTACATCCTAATTATTCATTGTATTGAGTCATTGAGTTTATAAACTGTAAACAACTCTTGGAGATCAGAGCGGAGTTTTGCTGGCACTGTAAAGTTAACAACGACTAGCATACTAACAGCGCACGTCCTGATTATCGGACAGATACTTTCTAATTAGATGCCAACAGCATTCAGAAGACTTAATTTGACTTCTGAAGAGCTGCTTATGCAATATATCTGTACTAGGGCACGACCTAATTTAGCCCAAATACATGGCAAAAAATTGTCTTTATGTAATGGTCTAGTGATTTTTTGGATTTGCTTTGCATTAGCTGGAAAGAATAATTGCACAACTAATTCTTGTTGCTTATTGCTAACCTAGTAAATCTATTGCTTTCATAACCACCTGATTGTTATTGGGCACTAGCTAAGTAAAAGGCAAGGCAAGGGAAAGGAACACAATGCATTACATCCAACAGTGTAAAATGCAGTCATGACTTATTCCTGTCTTTCAGCTTTGTTTGTGTTCTGCCTTGTACTGCAGAGTAAAGCATGGCCTGCAGCGTCTTCATAACTCTAAGCATTGTATTGAGTGAGTGAGTGCTGTAAACCCGGGCGGCATGTGGCAAAACAAACAAATGTCATCTGAACTGGGACAGCTCACAGGGTTTCCTTGTTGCTGGAATGCAGTGGTCACAGACGGTAATGCTATTGCTAACATGCTAGCTGTTAAATCATTACAAGGACATGCTTTATTGTGGCTTTAGAAATACTTAATAAACAATTTACATTATGTTTTAATTTTGCATTTGAACACTTATTACATCTCTCAAGTATGAAACATTTGCTGCATGGTGAGGCTAATAGGTGGTGAACCTAGCTTAAAGGTGCTGTCAAAAGTGGAACAAATTTATTTTAAATGGCAATGAGTTTATAATCGTGTCTCACAACTTTCAGTGACCCAAACGGGGATCACGCCATTGGAAACTAGCATGCTAACAGTGCACAAGTGTTACTTTTGTGTCCGCAATAGGAAAAAAACATATATAATTAGATACAGAGACAGACCGATATGTTTTTTTTTTTCATGGCTGATGCCGATACCGATTGTTTAGAATACAGAGCTGCTTTGTGTGGATTTTAAGTAGCAGATAAATATCGGCATAAACTGGAGATTCAAGGCCAATAGCCAATAAGCTAAAAAGTCCAACTATCAGCCCGATATATAGGTCTATCTCTAATTAGATGCAGATAGCGCATAGTGGACTGACTTTGACCCCATGAACTGCTTTTACAATCTCTACTGGAGCAAAACATATTTCACTTTACATAAAAACATCGTTTACCGCACCTTTAAGGACTGAAATCAGGCCAAATCAGAACAAGTCCAGTGAGTGCAGATTTATAGACGTTTTAATAACAGAGTAGCCCTTCCTGGTTTCAAAATTTATGTTGTGTATTTTACAGAAAGAGCCGGCCACACCTAAACATGCACAAAAGAAAAGACCATGGCTAAATTTGTCACTGCTTGGTGTTGAATTATGTTAACAGTTTGCTGTGAGTGGCCTCATTGCTATTAAAGTAAAGTATTTGGCTTGCACTTTCCCTGGAAATAACTGTATTGTGCTCCGTCCCTGCGCAGGTCTGGATGCCTGTGGCTGTTATTATTGGTCCTAATGAAGACTGTTCTGTTATAATTGGAGGGGATATGCAGTCCATTCATGTATGGTTCCCTATAGGCTTGAGTGCTTTGAATCCCCCAGTAAGTGCAGTGCAGACGGTAAACAATGGCTCCCTATTATGGGCTCACTGTGCCTGTCAAAAGCACTTAAATCACCACTGTTATATTGTCTCTATACGAACAAGGTGGGCGGCTGTAGTTAACTTACAATTACAGTTACTCAGGTTATATAGATACTTCAGAACCTAAAAACTTGGACTTCCCAAGTGGATAGGCTTAAAAACAGGACAATTCCCCATCTCTAATAAGGCAGCCAGTGAATCAAGTTATTTCAGGCTATAAGGAAGACTTAAATTGGAATTCTAGTAGGGCTGAACAATTTGGGAAAAATATCAAATTGCGATTTTTCTGACAAGCATTGCAATTTGCGATTTTTATGTTTTAATTGACAACAAGACTGAAATATGAACTGACAAACTAATACAAGAATCACATTTCAAACGTGTTTTTACACATCTAAACTACAAGGTTTGCAGTTTTTATGCAGGATAAGACGAATATATTTCAGTTTGTGGAGGAAATTGGCTTTAAAAATTTGCAGCCTTTGCGTTTTGCTCACTGCGTCCATTTAAACTGAGATTTTAATTCAGTTGCAATTAATCTTGAGCCCCCACTTATGCCATAATAGTATGTCTTGTGATCTCCGTTCTTTTGCTGCAAAGAAGTGCAAAGTTTTGGAGACTAGCATTGCACAAATTTACATTGGTATATTGGCAACACATTTCAAGTTTGTCTAGTAATATTTAACCATGAAAATAAGCAATTTAAAAGCTGTTTTAATTAATTTTAACGAAGCTTTTATTGACGCATGGAATATCAAGCTTCATATTAATCACAAGAGCATAATAGAGTTACTGATATGTTGATATTATAATTTTATGATATTGACCGACCATATAACTTTCTGATATTCACTCACAGTTTATTAAAAGCAAAGAAGATATGCCATGAAACATGTCTACTCGGCTTTTTAAAGTTACACAAGTAACATAGTTGGACCAAGGTACAGGTCAGATAGATGTTGAGTGAGAATGGATGTTTTTAAAGGTCCTACATTACATAAAATGGATTCTTGTGAGCTTTAAAACATGTGATAATGTTGTTACCTAATCAAAAACATACCCGTAGTTGTTTTTTGTTTCATTCACACATGTTTGAAGATTAAGACAGACTTATAATAAAGGATTACTCAAAGCTCAAAATGCTCTGTTCCACCCTGTCATGTCATGCAGTGGTATTTTTCAAGTTAATAGCTAACTTTTACCTTTTGTTCAGGAGAGATGGGCAATTCCAGGGCTGAAATTATCCAGATGATCTTAGTGAAGGTGTATGGAGTTTAAAAACACAGTGGGGCACTTCCTGTATTGCCACATGACATCACAAGGTGGAACAGAGTGTTTTCAGTTTGAGAGAAGAACTCTAAACATGCAGGATTTGTGTGTTAAACATGTGTGAATGAAACAAAACACAACAGGCATGTTTTTGATGAGGAAACATTATAACAGTTCAGAAAATAGCGCAATATAGGTAGTTTTGCGCATTAACACCTGTAAGCGAATAATGCAAGTCTAATGCCGTACTGTGGAATATTCCAGGTAGAGCAATAACATCTCCATGGAGACAGGCAAGTGCAGACCACCCACCAGAAAAGTTTCATAACGCACGTTTAAATTGGCATAACAGGCAAGAAAAACAAATCTTTTTCCTG